>JAHWXV010001564.1:0-19553 GCA_024586415.1 Phrixothrix hirtus | reverse complement strand
TACAATTTCGGTGTATAAGAAAGTCACTTACGTAAATAAATTCAAATTAAATTTAAAATATGTAAGAGAAAGTCGTGTGTTGTCTCACACCAGATTTTTAAAATTGAAACGGTCGCATAGTAACTTTTATTTACATTTTGATACCTGATTCCCGGAAGTAAAGTTTTATTTCAATGTGCAAGAGATGTTGACATAATTTATGGTTACAAAGCCCAGATTACCCAAGATTTCAAATGCATTACGTATAAAATCAAATTATTTATTAATTATTAATGTATTAGTAACTATTTTCTTTTATCATGTGCCTTAATCAATGGTAAATCACAATCTGTCTCTTAAAGTAGTTTCAAAGATATTTGAAATTTACTAACCCTGTAAGCAAATTTTCTAAAACCTTTACGCTTATAGCATTTAATTTAGCATCTATTTGATTTTTTTTCTTGGTTATAAGCGCATCGACTACAGAGGTTATTAGCACCTTAAATTATAGTGGTACTTTTGCCATTATAATTTGTTTAGGATGTTGATATCCATACAGAATTGTACTTCTCTCTTTATGTTGTCATTCTGATCGCTTAAAATCTTGCTCAGTTGTCGGCTCAGTTGTACACGGTATCTCACAACCGAGTAATTTGCACATGATGTCAGAATGTGCTCTACTGTCAGACAGACATTACAATGCTGACACCGTGGAGGCGGTGTTCCAGTCAGGAGATAGCTATGTGTCAATCTTGTGTGCCCAATTAGCAGTCTGCATAGGATTATCTGTTTCCTTCGGCTCAAACTAGTAATGTGACTAACGCTCTCTACTGTGCGTGGTATTGGTTTAAGGTGGATTGAAAATCTGTCCCAATCAGTTCTCCATTTATTTTTAATGATCTCGTTGATGATAAGTTTATTATTGGGTAACCGAACCTGTATGCCTTCATCAACTGCATTACCCTGAGTAGCACTATTGGCTGCCGTGTCTGCCTCCAAATTTCCTTTTATTCCTGCATATCCAGGTACCCACATAACGTCAATATTTTTGTTTTGTGTACACCGCAATTCACCTTCACATATTATTTTTGTACCAATTGATCTTTTACGAAAGGATCTTTCAAGTTGTTAATGGTACTTAAGCAATCTGTGACAATTGGGAACGATTCATTCTCTGACATTTGGCAGAAGACTAAAGCTTGCTAAAGAGCATATAACTCTGCCGTGTAGATTGTGCAGTGCTTAGGTAGTGTCCACGTGCTTGGCTTACCATGAATTATTATAGCCGCTTCAACTCCCTGAGATGCTTATGATCCATCTGTATAGATTTCACATTGGCATTTCAATGGTTTGCAGTGATGTTCAAAGATAGTTTTATATACAGTTTTTGATGCATCGTCTTTTTCGAAGGTAGCTAGATTTGAATGCATATTCAGGGGCTTCATCAACCACGGTGGAAATTCGGATCGCTCATATGTAGCAGATTTGGTTATTTAAGTGTTCATCGCTTCTAGCAACTCTATATACTTGATTCTTAGTGGTATTGAAATGGTTGACCTATTTCTATAAGTACCTGATTCTGGACTATCACACAGTAAGTTATAATTGATATGATTGGGTAGAGATCTGATTTTTTCAACGTAGCTAAGAATTTTGGAGTGGAATGTATACTTTAATGGGAGGAAATTTGTAAATCTAGGAACTGCTTCGGATGGACTTGTACGGAAAGCTCCCGTAGGCCATCGTAAACACATTAATTGAATCCTTTCCAATTGTTTCAGTGTCGACGATTTCGCTGAACTATAAATAATGCGTCCATATTCCATTCGGGATAAGATTAACGCTTTGTAGAGTCTTAGCAGAACTTCTGTACTTGATCCCCATTTAATATTCAACAGATATTTTATTAACTTAAGCACTTTACGGCATTTATATGCTAACTAGGTTATATGTTCCTGCCAGTATAGACCTTTGTTAAACACCAAGCCGAGAAATCTTGTACTTTGTGCAATATTTATTGGTACGCCTTGTATTAGCAGCTGCGGTTCTCTGTGTTCCGATCTTAACCTGCAAAAATGAATACACGCTATTTTCGTCGGTGAGAAACGAAACCCTCTCGTCTTAGCTAGCTTGTCGGGTCTGTTAATTTCCTCTTGTAAAGGGTCTTCAATTTCTTCTATCGTTTCCAAGCTACAGTAAATTGTAAGATCCTCCATGTACATGCACCAAGGAACAGCTGGATTTGGCATTTGCAGGAGAAAGTTGCATGCCACAGAGAGAACTGTAACGATTAAAGTAGACCTTTGTGGTATACCATTTTGAAGCTCTATTTTTGAAGATCGCAGGTTACCTAGTAGTAACTCAAATTTGCTGTTTGCTAGAAAACTATATAAAAGTTTCGGTAAAAAACCATGAAATCCCCAATAGTGTAGCTGCTTCAATACTCCAAGCCTCCATGTCATATCGCAAGCCTTCTCTATGTCAAAGAAAACAGCTACGAATTGTTTCCTTTCTGCAAAATCATTCTGAATGGCATTTTTAATGTTAACTAGGACATCTATCGAGGAATGCTTTCTTCGAAAACCTGTTGTTTGGTACCTAACAAACCTCTTTGCTCTAACTACCACGTTAACCGATAGCTTATCATATTTTCTAACAGTTTACTAAGACACGGGTCTGAAACTAGAAGGAATTAATGGATCTTTATTTGGCTTCAGAAGAGGAATAATAAAAGCGTTACTCAGCTCGTTTAGATACACACCAGTTATCAAGGTATTATTATATAAATTCAAAAGTTTATGCTTGTCATAATATGATAGCTGTTTTATCATTGAATATGGTATCTTATCTGGTCCGGGCGATGATTCCTTGCATAAGTTAAGGACATGTTCTAATTCTATTTTCGAGAAAGGTGCATTGTAGCTTTCATCTCCTTCAGAGGAGAAATTAATATTTTCTTCATGAAAGTAATTCTCTAAGATATATACATCATAGTTTTGTGTACTACTGACATTTTCAAAGTGATGTGCAAATGCTTCACTAATTTGTTTAACGTTAGTTGTTATACATCCACCGATAGATAACATCTTTGGTGTTGTAGATATATTTCTAGCTGAAATTTTCATACTTCAGCAGGTGTTTGGGCAGTAATGAAAGACACATATTCTTGCCATGATTTCGTTTTACTTTGAATGATCAGCTTTCTTGCCCTTGCCCTTGCTCCTTTGAAGCATATTAACTTCTTAATTGTTGGATTTCTTTTATAAGCGTCTAATTTAGACTTCTCATCAGCTATTGTTTGCTTCACATCTTGGTTCCACCATGGAACATTTCTTTCTCAGATTACTCCACTCGACTGCGGTATACTTACTTTAGCAGCTTTCAAAATTGAAGAAGTAACTAGCTCTACGGCTTCATCAATATCGTGGGGTAATACTGGAAATGATAGTTTACTTTGAAATAATTTCCAGTCAGCTTTAGTGATTATCCATTTTTTTCTCATAGTTTCCTTGACTTTGGTATAATCTAAACAAATTTTAATGGGGAAGTGATCACTAAAATGAAGATCATCAATAGTAGATGAGTTTCTTGCACAAAAATACATAATGGTTGGTGTTTAGCTATTTATAGTTTCAGCTCGCAGTAATGCCTTCTCAAACCATTGCAGTTCCATTGCAAAATATTCTCGTATTTATTGACTTTTATTGTAGGCGTTGGATGATCATTAACTAAACACGAATAATGTAAATGACAGTTCACGGATACAGTATACTAAGTAGACAAAAAATGAAGAAGTTCATTAAATAGCAAATAAATAGAGCATAAACTAATAAAGTGAATTTCACTGTCAAAGAAAAATATCAGACTTACCTGTCACTTGTGTCACGGTTATCACAGTCAGTACTTTGATATGGAGGTTTTTTGTGGGTATCCCTTTCTTCAATCCTGGTTTTTTCTTATTTGGAGTCTTAGGATGAGCAAAAGGTTGACTAGACTCTATATCTTCGTCTGATGACACAGTTGTAACGCTCGGGGTTCTCCTCTTCCTTTTTTCTGAGACCGATTCCGAGGAGTGCTGCCTGTTTGCTTCAGTTTTAGCACTTGGGGTTTGTGGTGTAGCATTGTGCTGCTTTTCAGTGCTTACCAAGCTTTCTTTAACTATATCTTTAATTATTTTTGTAAGATCTGTATTAGTTGGTCCATTACTTGTTTAATTATATCCTTTGCTTTAAGGTTTGATGCAGATGTGACTTCTGCGTAACTGGTACCGGACTTAGGTGGTTTATACGCCTGTCTCATCCTTTTATTTGCTTCAAAATAAGTAATTTTGTCATTTACCTTGAGGGTTTGGGTTGCGAGTTCCTTTTGATACATTGGGCATATTTTAATCCTCGCATTATGGTCGCCGTTGCAGTTAATGCATTTTGTGGGGATTTCACATGGACTCCCAGTGTGCTTTAGTTTTCCACAAATACATGCAGCTTGCCTTTCACAGTCATTGAATGCCCGAACCTTTGACATTGAGAACAACGTAAGGGATTTGATATGTATAGTTTTACTATTAAATTATGGAAAGCTGCTTTATGTTCGTAGGCAACTTTGGGGGGTGAAGGTTAGAACGTAACTACCTGAGCGCTCAAACATTTTCTCCCGTTTCGTCATTATTGCTCGAACTTTGACAACGCCCTGAGATTCCAATCCTTCAACGATTCCTTCTAAAGAACAACTATTTAGGTCTATGCATGATACAATGCCTTTTGATGTGTTTAAGGTGCCATGTGAGATTACTTCTGCTTCAAGGTCACCAAGATTCGTGATTTTTAGAAGTTGTAGTACTTGATTTGCAAATACAGTTTCTATTAATAATCCACTTTTAATTTTCTTTACGTTTTTAGGTTGGCCAGTATATATAAGCTTAGAAATAAGAAACGGACTAACAGAACTGAAGTCAACTTGACTTCTCTTGACAATCAAGAACTAGGACACAGAGCCCTCCCTACCTTGACTTGCGGATTTATACGTATTTGTTGTGGTTGCATTAACGGGAATGGAGCCGCTTCCTTCACCATACCCCGGGTTGCTCCTTAATGCAGTATCTACAAGTGTCGAAAGGCTGCCCCCCCCTCAGAATCCATGGGGCAGTCCGAAATATCTGGGAGGGATTCTGGACCAATGGCCCTACCCTCATGAGATAATAAATCAGTTTTGGTTTTCAACATTTTATAAGTTTTGCGTTTTATCCCTGCCGCCAGATTTACCGTTAACGGCTAACAGACGCATAGCCGTTCATCCCATCGGCACGGTATTTTACACGTTGGGATTGCGGATTTTTGATCTGGGTCTCCTCGTGAAGGATGTAGCTCTTCGCCAGACACGGACGGTCTTGGAAATAAAGAGGCTAACGGATCTTTATGGGTCTATATTCGCTTTATATGCCCCTGGGAGAGAAAAAGATAAGGTCGTAGTATATATTTCTCCTTTCCCTTGACTCCTATTTCATTATTAAAATTATTTAAAGGTAATTTTGAGCTGTATTATTTGCCATTGAATTATATTGAAATTCGAATTAATTTTTGACCAAAAACGGAATTTTATAAAAATAGTGCTAATGAAGTTCAAAAATAACAATTTTATAAATTACTGCTTCTTAATTGGAGTACATAGTACATCGATCAGCGTTGATAAGCAACCATTAACGCATATAGCGAAATACTGCGGAAGCACTTGAACCATTACAAGTACAAATATAATAAAACCTATCAATTTAAACTGTTTGATAATGATCAAAGTTAAAGAATCGAAACTTGTTGGAACTAAAAATACAATAATAGAAATTAGTGTCAAGTTGAATAATACAGAATATCAATAAACCAACCTAATCAATTATTGAGTCGAGGGAACTATGTACAATCTTTAAACAGAAATTCAAATACATTAAACTTATCCTTGCATACACAGCTAAAATTAGTCTTATACATCCGGTTTGTTTTATTTATAGAAAGATACACGTTTAAGTGAATAGAATATTTATGTAGAGTTTTTTACAATAAAATACTGTAGCAAATATTTGAATATCTATCAAATCGTGTACGCCTTTTGAAAATTTCTAACTAATGTTACATCCTCTGTGGAAAACAATTACCAGTGTTGATTGCAACTGCTTTTCTAAAATTTCGCACCTGATATATTTTAAAATGACATCCTTACAAAAATTTTAATAAGAAACATAGTTATCCTAAAATATGAAGACACTGTTTACTAATTAATAAGAGCAAAAATGAAGTTGAAGTTCGAAGTTTTATTAAAATCCTTTAAAAAGTTCAAGTAATATAGTGAAGCCCAAAGCAAGACCTAATGTAACTTTAACATGAAACGCTTAATAATAATGTCAAGGTCAGGAGAAAGTCGATATTGATTAAATAATGGTCAGTTTGCACAGTGTAAAATGATTAATAGATTAATTTTAAAAACACTGTTGTCGAGGTAAATACAGAATTTACATTTACTCAAAATAAATAGTCAAATTAAGAAGTTTGTCGATATTAAATATTTAGTTTAATTTTGTCAAAATGAATTACAAAATATATTGTTATTATGCACACGTTAATTCTTTCATTTTCATGAAATATGCCTTTTTAAAGTTTCTCTTTGAAAATTCATTTTAGATATTCGTAGTATCTTACCGGATTAACTTTTTGCATTTGTATGATTATTTATAGAAATTTTAAATTTGATTTTCTGTACTAACTTATACTTACAGCAAAGCACGAAAGCATGTTCGTACTGTTTTTGATAAAAACTAGATTTTCGGTTAATGATAAAATACTTATTAATGGTTCTTTAAAAAAATTAAATATTTCAAGTTTATTAAAAGGGGCAATTTGTGAAAATAAATCTTCACACAGTAGACCCAGTGCGTTCCGACATCAAAATTCTTAAAAATTCAAATACTCAACCATTAAATGTTCAGTTACAGATGCATATTAATCATATATTTTTTACAAATAGACGAATTCACTTTTTGTAAAAATTTATTAGTTGAAGTTTTGAATTTATATAGTTGATTAATTTATATTTCCTGTTTATATCGGAAATACAGTTTAGAAACAACAAATAAAAATATTACCATTTACACAAAACTTGTAAAAATAAATTATACCTAGAATCTAACCTAGTTGCGAGGTCATATTTTTGGAAAATTTTTAAAAACTTTTGTGACGAATATTTCAATATCTAGATATGTTTACCTAAATACAATCATTGTATTTAAATATAATGTTAAAATACAATTTTCCTAGTAGTACCCATAAAGTTTAAGCATTCTATTCAATTTTATGTTTAACATACTTATTTGTGCGATAATACGGATAAATACGTAATCGGTTTTTTCAGCTTTATTTCAAAATATTTAAATGTGCATATTTCCAACTTGTAACTTACACATGTTTCGAAGGCATTTTGGCTTTCCCAAGAGATCGAGGTATGAGCTTTTTATAAACCTTGACTGAATAAATAGTCTTAGTGAAAGCTGTTTTTCAATATTTATCTTCGTTTCCATGAAATTTTGAAAAGTGAACATTTTTAAAAAACAAGCTCTATCATTAGAAAACTATGCACGTTTTTGAAAGTATTTTTAACCAATCGGGCACATCTATTTGTATAAGTTCTACTTATTATATAGGGAGCGATTTCTGAAATATAAACGAAACTTTGAAAGCCGTAGTTGGCTATAATTATAAATATTTGCGGTTTTATAAGATTAGCAAAAATATACAGTTTAATATATTTCTATTCATAAATGAAGTTTTATAACATTCTCTGTTAAACCTTGATACAAAAATTTATGAAACAATTCCCTAAGCAATAATAATTATTGCTTATCAGATTGTGATAATTACTTAAACATACTTAAACTTTATAAATATTACGCTAATTAAAATAATAATGGTGAATAAACAAAATATCAAGATTTTGAAAAATTTGAAATGAGTTGAGCTTTCTGTGAGTGTATTTTTAACGCAAGCAAATCTATTTAACTTTTCCTCGTGATTGTTTTTCTCATATATGTGTACCTTATTCTACATTATGCTTGAATAATTTCTATGGCTTTCCTTAATGGAGACAGCCAAACAAAGCTGTTTTTAATATGTTAAAATGGAGTACAATGATTTAGTTCTTTTAATCAAGTACGTCCAGTATTATTATTTAAAAAAAAAAGAAAATTAAAGTGATTACTATCACTGCGGTGAAGAATGCGCATGAAATTTCTTGTCGGAAAACTGAAGCTAACATAGGAGTTCCTAAAAGCACAAAGCTAGGTAAATATTGAAAAAACACAATTACTACCTTTATAGGTTTAAGATGGTAAATCAACTACATCCTGGAGATTCAGAAAGACACATAATATTTAGTAGATTGTATCTCCATAAATTAGAGAAAAAGTCGTAATTTTGGAAGAAATGTAAATATCTCGGATTGTAGTTGAGATACTTCTGATGCCTTAGTTGCCATTATACGTTAAAAGCAAAGCGATTTGATCTACCTTGGGTTAATTTAAGTTAAAGGAGCAACCAGTTTGTCAGATTTGCCTCAATATTACAATTATGCCTTCCAAAATTATTAATTAATACCCATCTTAGCAACTTAAGTTATATATTTATTTTCATCAAGATATGTCAACTGCCCACAATGCAGCTCTAAATATGGATTATTTAGACGAATATTACCCTTATCAGTGAACTAAGAAAAATGGCCCTATTAATTCACCAGAAAGATCATTTGATCTTGCTATCAATCTTTTTTGTTTGGTTATTTATAAAAATTAAAGTATGAAAAATAAAATACAATAGACAATAAGAATTAGTAGTGGCTACTGCAAATACGTTTCAAAAATATCAAGGAAACCCCGATAGCACAGTCATATAGAACCAATATTTCTTTAATTACATTTTATAATAAAATGTCTAGTTTGGAGATTTAGTTGTGCCCAATATAATACCTATATAGGTACAATATCTCTGCGCTAAGTAATTATAATTAAAAAATCAGATTAAGCATATTGAACTTTCACAGTTAAACGAATTTAACGTTTATGAATTGGAAGGCTGTTATATTTCCAGAAAAGCAAAGATACAAACAAGCAATTGCAGGGAACGCTGTAAATTGCAAGCTGTCGAGAAAACCCCAGATTACAGTTTCCCATTTTGAAACACAAGCAAGTTTATTATTATTAACTAGTAAATAACAAAATAATAATAAATAATTAATAAATTACCAAAAGGCGATATGAGTGAAAATTTCCCTTTGAAGCTCATATTATTGCGACCCCAACAGAATATTTGTTGAACCAATATTTACTATATTGTTTATACAAAGTTTAAATAATGAACTATTGCATTTATTATATTATATTATATATTAAGTCATGATAACCATGTAAATCTATTCGTGATATTGCCGATGTGTTGTCTATAAGCACTGTATTAAAACACAAATTAATGCTTTCCTCAAAAATTGGTTATAACATTATTTACAGATATTGGTTGAATAATTCTTATTCATATTAAATTAAAACACGGTGCAGAATATGAACCAATATATTGGCCCTAATTGGGTTTTAACTTCGTTTTCATTTAACTGCATAAAGGTATAAACTCACATTTGTATTAAGTTGGCTCAAGATCGTTAATACAATATTCGTTGCTGCACTTTGGTAGTACGCCATTTTTAAGCATTTTCATATATGTTGGTTATATATACGGTGTCCGCGATATAAAAGCATTGTTTAACACAGGTATACCCAAGCGCATTGTGAACATAAATCTACAGACATTTTTAATGTAACGTAAAAACGTTTTCGTAAATTTTCGCGTAAAAATCTATCGTGGATACAGAACTGTCATTTCCTTTACCATTAAGCGTACTTAAAAGCATAAATAAGACTGTTTTTGTTGACAACATCATGTTACCTTTACTATTGGAGAACTTTTTCAAGTCAAGGTCGCTAGCTGTTTTAATGAAAAGCAGTCGAACGTATTCCTTTAAATCGTTTAAGTTTGCTAAAACACTATTGCTTATTAATTATAATTTTTTACGCATTAATTATTATATACATATTTGATAAATAGCTTAAATTGACATGCTTTATTTACACTAATTTGTGTGAACATAGTTTTATTGAATATAAATTACGCAAAATTTTAATAAAATTCATTTATCGTTTAGAGTTTTAACTATTTTCACAAAATTTTAATTATAAACAGGACGAGGGCGTGAAATCATTAATACTATGAAGAGATAAAGGCAAGTTATTTAGAAAAAAATGTGTCTGTATTCAATAATACAATTGCATACATATTAAAAATGATATCTATTAAGTAAAAATTTTGTTTTTATTTTAAATATTATATAAAATTGCACAATTAACACGCATTAGAACTTTTAAAGAAGGAAACAGAACTTTTTAATTTAAATGATAATTAGAGGCTATTCTTAGTAACATCTCGGAACATTCATGAATGAAATCGTATGCGTCATACCGAACTCCTTCGTTCGACTTCGGCACCAGTTAAATATGTAGAGTTGACCAGCCATTCCTTGTTCAATACAGTACACCAAATTAAAATGCAGGGATTTAACTACAAATATTTCGGAAACTATGCAATTTAGACACGTAGTTTGTACGCATTTTTTGTCAGACCTATTAAGATAATTCTGCTGTTAAAACAATATCCCTTATATTGTGGACATCCTGTATAAACCCTTAGTCTTTCTAAATATTGCATAGAATTGATTGTTTACTAAACACGGTTACAAGGCTGGGTAAATACGTTTATTCCGTAAAATGATGTGCGAAGATATCGTACGAGGTACAACAATTAAGCAATGAGACTGATTTGTTTGCAAGATATGGCAACCCTGCAGCTTGCGCAGATACTCCATTTTTGACCTTGATCTCTAGGCTACTTCTAGTCTAAGCGGCACATTGATGCGGCCACCCAGTCGTAAGCTGTGCTGTAATAAGGGAACACATGCCATTACTTTTGTGCTAAATTGGGTGAGCATGCGACGACAACTTACAATAAGTTTCAGAAGGCTTTTGGAAATGAAGTTAAGTCAGGAGCTCAAGTTTCTCGTTTGCATAAAATGTTTTGTGAAGGCAGAACGAATATTGAAGATAAAGACCGCAGTGGACAATGATCAACCTCACGGACTGATGGAGAGTGTGCCTGAAATCGTACGATCTGATCGAAGATTATCCGTTAAGATGTTGGTACAAGAACTGAACATCAATGGGGAAACTGTTCGTCAAATACTAACTCAAAATCTGGGTATGACAAAAATTTGTGCTAAGATGGTCCCCAAAAATCTCACAGACTAACAGCTAGAAACATGGAAAAATGCGTCAGTCTATTTGCTAAAGCACGTGGAAATCAATCCAGAGTTATTGAGCCGTGTTATCACTGGTAATGAAAGTTGGTTCTACCAGTACGATCCAGAAACAAAACGTCAAAGTTCGCAATGGTGTTAAAAAGCTCGCATGTCAAAATCGAAAGTGAAATGCATGCTTGCGTGCTTCTTCGATTCCAAGGGAATTGTTCATAAAGATTGGATGCCTCCTGGACAAACAATTGACCAATATTTCTACGAAGAAATTGTAGAAAGACTTCGAAAAGGAGTTCTCCGTGTCCGTTCCTCATCCCATACTGCACTGTCTGTGCAGCTATTTTTAACCTCAAAACGCATTTTAGTACTACCATAGCCATCCTGTTCACCCGATATCGCTCCCTACGATGTTCTCTATTTCCAGGAGTCGAAGTGGTGGTCAAGTGACACCATTTTTAAACAACAGAAGATGTCCAAAAGGCTATAGCGAGTGTCTTGGAGGACATTCCAAAAGAAAAGTTTTAGAAATGTTACCAGCAGTGTCAGAAGCACCGGAGTAAGATAAAGGCACTTTAGGGTCATCTTAGACGCCAGAGACCTTCTCTGTAGTAATAGTGTACATTCACCATTACAGTCTAAACTATAATCCACATTTCCATTAGGAAGGTACTTAATCTTCCGGATGTCAGTGACTATAGGATTTCCGGATCTTTTTCCACGACGTATAGACGAGAAATTAGAAGGCATGGTACTAAAATCAAGAAAGAATTTGTGGTTGAACATACAGATGTTGTAAGGCTTTTTAGGTCGCGCAAGTCTCATACCAGCTACATAACCTGAAGGTGAATTAATTGGAGGCTTGAAATAATGTTCAAGTACATAGTGTGGGCTGCTTCTAGTAAAAGTTTTTCTATTGTGTGTGAAGCTATTTTGTTTGGTGATGTCATTCAAAGTACTTGACGGAACTTTGTTACACTTCTGGTAGTTACAACCATAGGAAATCAACATAATTTCTGTGTAACAAGGACTAATAAATTCCAAATAGTTAATTACACAGGATGTAAAGTCTTTAGCAGAAATATCACCTTTTACTTCATTCTACAAAAATAGATATACTTCAGATGCATTAAGCTCGTAAATGGTGAAATTATGCAATTACAATTTTTGCTTGTAGTATACTTTGGACGCAAAGGTTCTCGAACACAGAAAAACACTTTGAAGATCCATTGTTACAACTAATTTAGTATCAGCGGCACTCTATTTTGCAGCTTTTTTGGACTCGCGACACTCGTTTTTCATATCAATGTGAGCTTAGTATAGCCAACGTCAATGTTATCAGTTTTGCATGACGAGCACATATCACACTTATCTTTGCGTGGTGCATACATGACAATCTTACCTTCTTTAAGTACATTATTAAAAAGTTTCCATCCAACAGAAGTATTTCTATTTTATTTACACAATTGTAAGAAAGCGTTATACATGTATAAAGTAGATCGAAATGTAGCTTCAACATAAACTTGTAACAAAGATTTACAATAGTATTTAGGGACCTTAGGAATGGATTCCAGCCAAAGTCTAATTACTATTATTTTGCTATTTTTTATTTTTGCTTTTCAAAGCCCTTCGTATATTTTGTTTACTTGAACGTGCTTCATCTTTGTCAGACTTCTCATCTACATCTTCATTCAAGCCGTTGACATTATTTTCGTGTCTCACTACCCATCTCTTAAAAGTATTTTCCCCTAAATTTAAAGTTGACAAAGGAACTTCCCACAAACTTTTACTTTTTATCCATTTCCTTTTTCAAGTAGTATGTCAAATCCATTTTGTTTCTTTGCCTTTTTCTGAATAAGTCTTTTTCTCCTTATATTTCGTTTCATACTTACAGTTCAACTAACAGAAGCTTTTCACTCCAGGTTAATAAAGATTTCCAAAAATATTGAAAATATATTGCCTTTCGTATCGAACACCAAAGCACAAAGAAATGTTTGTCCAGTTTTTTTAGGAGCAATTCTGTGTGACCACAGTGAACTCCCAGTTCCTTATTTCTTCTTTCCACGTTATAAGTTATCTTTTCTTTAAACCTGTCGTATCCTAAGTAGCTTTCTCCAGCAACCCTCTTAATTACTACTTCATTTCTAAAAGGGATTTTCATTTTCTTGTTTGGTTATTTCTACATATTTCGTCTACCATACTGCTTCCGTTGTTGTGCTGATTCTCACTCTCTTTGGTGTTTTTTTTAGAGTTTATGCTTTTATGATGTTTAAGATTTGCGCTAGAACTTTCAATATTCATTTTTTCAATAAAAGCGTGAAAATCTTCTTCGCTTTTTAAATTTTGTTCTATGGTATCCTTTATAATTTCAGATCAGCATTGACGTTTATAACATTTTTACTGTAATTTTTTACTACATCTTTATAATTCAAACTTCCCATGTTGTCTAAGTTTTGTCTTGTCTAATCTGTCGATTCTATGTTTTGCGTTTCTTCAAATCCAAAATTACCACAAATATTCATTTTATAATTTATATTCTATTGCTGATGATCTCTATTAGTTTCACAACAAAAATCAACGATGTTGGTATCTTGCAACATCATTTAACAGGTTGTTTTACTTTATAATTTCTTGTATAACATCTCGTTTTTCTATAACTAGTTGAAGTAACCCGTAATTGATGATATTAATAACTAAAGCATCCTTTCCATAGTACTGCGTATTTTGCATGCTTTCTCCAGTAGTCTAAATATTGTTAATTAACTCTATGATTTCGTAAAAGGATAATAATACTTAAATACCTCAGCTGGTAAAAAATTTTGTTCATTTTTTGTCGCGTGACCATGGACGTATCATTGTCATTTATGCGTAAGCGCAGGTTCATACCTTTTCTGGCCGAACGAATCACCTTTGAGCAGTATCCACGATAAAATATATGTAAATAAATAACTAGGATGAATTATTTTAATTTAGAACAAAGCAATTTTTATAAACATTGCAGAATTTTTAATCTAAATTATAAGTTCTTTATTTTACTTGCTGGTCATTTATCAAATTTCACCAATATTATTAATCCAAAAATAGAATACTTAATTATTAAACTACTATGAACATTTTACAAATTGTAGCTCCAATGAATAATAAAATAAATTAGAACTCAAGATACAGGTTTATAAATAAATATATGTTATGATTAGTTTAAGGTTTAGCCTTATAATATTCTCAAAACTTAAAATTAACTATGAGTAATAAGCATACTTCCATTTTGTACAATTTGTGGTAAACCTTGGCTTACCTCATTTATTTATCAGAATAACAGACATCACATGTTTTTAATTATACTTTAAGACTTAACTATAGGTAATATTATAACTACAAAAGCAGTTTAATTTATCAATAATTGTAGATATATTCACTATACGACTTATCGGAATATATCACGAGCTTCTAACAACAATTGACTAGCAAAATGTTAATGATATGCAATTTCAACAATATGTCCTATGTGCTTATTTTGCTTATGTCATCACAATAGGCATATCATTAATAAATTCTATATGCATACTTTTCACACAGATCATGCTTTACGCCAGTTAAATAGGGTATATGGCATAGGTCGTTTAATATATCAAGCATTATATATGTCTCATTTCCATTCACAGCTAAGACCTATTTAGCATCCACGCCTCTTTTGGTTTTGAATCATATGCTTCAAGAATGTTAATTTTGTCTAAAATTGCACATACGAGCTATTGCAAAACCAACGGCATCTTACTACCTGGGAAGCATCTATATTTATTAAAAGCTATTGTTTATTTAAGAATACGATGTTAACAATGTTTAAAAAGTAATGGAATACAGTTTGGGTAATATCTGTAATAAGATATTTGTAGAGTATGGGTTATTGTTTTATCCTCTTCATTTGTACCTAATTATTTAATTTACGTCCTTTTGCAATTACTAGTAAAGGATTTAAATTGTTTCCAGGATAAATGAGTTTACTAACTGTTAACTATGGCACGGCAGTTCTCTACTTTATCATCTTAGCCTATGGTTAGTCTACAGTTTATTTCAATTTTTATGGTAAACATATTTCTTCTCGCTATTTAAGCTATACCGTTCCATTATTATAATAAACTGTTTTTTTTTCATTTTTATTCTGTTTTCGTATAATATTAATGTAACTGCGACTTTTTTTTTCATATTCAAAGAAAGCATTGTAAATTTTTTATTTATGAGTTAAACTGTATGAAAGTATACACTTTTAGAAAGCTCGGCACATGCAATTTTTTAAACCCATAGTCAACTACGATTTCCGTTTAAAGTAATGAGGTTTGGTTTATTTTTCAGGAATAAGTAAGCCTATTAAAAAGTAATACCACCATCAGACTCTATGTAAAAAAATCTGTCACATGGATTAAAAATATTTTGAAATCATGATTTTCCAATAAGAGATAGAGCCTGATCTCTAGAAATATCATGTTTTCAGCAGTATCTTCAATTTAAAAATAAATATTAAAGAGACTCTCTTTCTAAGAAACATGTCGAAAATGGAATACCTTGTACATACTATGTATCTCTATATGAACATTTACTTTATTAATTTTAAATTTTTATGATATATTTAAAATTATAGAATGCTTTTCGATCTTAATAACTTGTATCTTAAATTATTGCGGTTTTTCTAATTTTTAAAGTGTCCAGCTTGTTACGTTTAATGGACATCACTAACAAATACTTGCAGTTAGGGTATATTTGTTATAACAAAATTTGGTAAGAAAAGTTTAAGCCCTAATGGCATATTATTATAAATTTAAGTACTTTTCCTCAAACTAGAGTAATTATTTTTGGTTTAAGGGAACGTTACTTTAGATATGAATAATATTTAAGAATATCTCGATCGGATGCTGTTCCTTATACAAGTTAATTTTAGTACCACTTTCAAAAGCTTGAAATTAAATTGCGTTGAAGAAATTTATTCTTTTATATGGAATTATTCAAGTGTTCTTTATTATATATTTGGGTAGATGACACCTTGTTTACTAGTAGATAAGATTAGCGGGTACGACACCGGCCACAGAGCTACATTTTTTACAGTAGTAACTGTCGACTCGCGGCTTGACTGTGAATTCTCAGTTTAGTGGTTTCGCGGTTTATTTCGCAGATTCGTTGTTTCATTCGCAGTTTATTTCTCGGATACTCGGTTCTATTGGCGATTTATTTCTCGTGTACGCGGTTTTATTCGCGTTTTTGTGGTTTTATTCGCGTTTTTTTGTCCTAATTCGCGGTTTATTTCGCGGTTTTCTTCACGGTTTAATTTAATTAATCGATGAATTAATGTAAAACTTGAAGGTCTAATTAAATTAATTTAAAGTTCATTGTAATGTAGTTAGTCTGGAAGTTAATTTAAGGCTTAATTCGCGGTTTCGCGGTTTTGTTTGGAGTTTTTATTCACAGTTTAATCAAGAGCCCCTCGAGACTTATACTTATACAAACATGTCTGCATGATTGAGCATTCTGCAAGTTGTAACATGCATAAAATAACGATGTCACAGAGCACAACTATAAAACGCTATATAGTGAATTTACACAACAACCGAATAGTATTCATTATTTAAATCCGCATTAGATTATTTAAGAAACGTTATGTTTACATTAATTACCGGTGTTTAATTATTGACGGGGGATAACACATAATTCAACTATTTTCATTATTTATTCAGACATTAAAATAAATGTAAGAAATATATTCTAACGTGAAGCCTAACACTAACTCAAGTCTATTAGCCGCATATAAAATCCATTCGCATTGAAGTATATCTTTACAAATTCTCAAACAGAACCCTTTTCAGTGAAAGTATCCAATGCAACCATTTATTTAGCGACCAGCCATTATATAAATTAACATTTTAAATAGAAATATTTCATTAAAGAAGGACATATAGTTAAATAATCTTATAGTCTAGATTTATAGTATGAAGATATGCATATTCCAAACAATGTGAATTTTTAAATATTATCCATTATATTTATCATCGATAAGTTGCTAAACCCTTTCTATAACAAAGCGGTATTGTTATGATGTAAGGACAACTTTTTTCTTAGCTGCTTCTTACACTATACCATTCAAATCATTTTAGGACCTTTTGATAAATTGTCATGTTTTAAATTTTTAAGCAAGTGAAATTAATTACAGATATCTCCATACATTCATATATTTACACTATCTTATTCTTAATAATTAAGAATTGATAAAACGGATTAAAATTATACCCACATTTTTAAAATAATTTCACAATGTATTACCTTCGGGCTATTATTAATAATAAATGAAATAAAATACTTAGAAATTTTAGTGAATACGCGTGACTTCATGTTAGAGAATGAACACAGTTTATATAAAATAAAATGAAATGGATGAAATTTACCACTGAAAGTCAAGATTTATATGATATGTAATGGAACGACTTTAAATCAGATTTACTCGTATGTGAATTAATGTTTACATTTAAAGACTTCGTCATTCGTGAAATAGATCTTGAATTAGAAAATGACGATAGATATTTATATAGACCCAACTTGCGTATTTAATTTCATGTAATTTAAAATGTGCGCCGATTTTATTTCATATTCATTCGAACTTTACAAACGAACGTTGGTGCGCAACCAACAATGAAATTTGTAGTCGATGTTCAAGGCGTTAAGGTGCCCAAAACCGAATTCACACCTAAAGAGCTTGCAATTTATAATGGCATATCAATATCTCGCTTTATCTTCAAAGCACCGTTTTCCATATTCAACTCGGAACCTGAATCCGAAGAACATCTTGTATTAACCCCAGCTGAACCCTCATGATTCTATCATTCCAAAGCGCAATGCATTTGCGCTTTTTCTAATGTATATTATTTCTATAATGAATATATATTACGATGTAATAATCCTTTATCAAATTGATGTTTTAGTTACAAATGAAATAGATTTATTATGGAAAACTTGTAAATATAAGTGAAGATAAAGATAAAATATAACACGATATCCGGCTTAAAATATATTTAGAACCAACATTTAACTTACCCAATTTCTTACATATTATACATTAACCTATTTATGCTTTAACTTTGTTAGATTTACATGAACGTTTATCTTAGAATGATGATGCATACATGTTGTATCCCTATTCACGATCCACACTCCCTCACAAACTCTTTTAATTTATTATGATGAAGCAAGGGTACATACTGACATTACGAGCATGATTGTTAGCTACTAGCTTACGCTTGATAAATTTAGTGATGAAAATTCTGATTATACAGTTTTAGTAAAGGTAGTATAAGATTAAGAGAGAGAATGACTGACAGAAATGCTTACCAGTTATTTGACACGAATTATTTTAAAGAAGTGACATTAGTAAATAAAAGCGCCTGGGACGATTTATTATTTGTAAACTTTAATGTAAATAAAATAGAAGGCAAGAATAATAATGTGAGAGATATAACTATTACAACTGATAACAGGAACGAAGAGGTGAATAATCAACATGCTAATACTGCTGCTACTACTACTAGAGCTGACGATTATCGTTCTTATTATGATCAAATAAGCAAGCAGTTATTATAAGCGCAAAAATGTGCGTTGATAGAAGAGCTATTAAATTGTATTGGACATCGATTTCATGATTACGAATGTAATAATATTCAACGCAAAGATATAGAAATATGACTATGCATTATTTATGGTTTAAATTCCATAATTCGATTAGGCTACATAAATTATGATATTAAACACTCAAAGCAACAACAAGGCACCATTTTACTAACCAATAATGGTTGGTTTTCCATGCTATCTAGTGAAAAATTAATCAAAGCTAAAATAAACTAAACTCAAATACGCATAAGAGAATGCTCTCTAGATTGCATGTTCTCTATAATGATATTGAAACCTATAATATTCATTGTAAGTGCTCCAGGTAACATCATAGAAGAAAGGATAGAAGACAGTAGAGTAATTGCCCTTTGTTTTACTAAAAGCTAAATTAATGAGTTATTTTCTCTAAACAATGTGCTCAGATATGAACTTGAAATGTTAAGTAAATTGGAAACGCTATCCTACATAAGCAGCATTACGACGTCATTTATAGCTTTAAATCGATCCGGGGTTACGCAAACTTTCTCGTTGTTGAAATTACATCCTAA
>JAHWXV010001555.1:0-35321 GCA_024586415.1 Phrixothrix hirtus | reverse complement strand
ACTTTCACATGCATAAAGCTAGTTTTACTAACTCTTAAAGATAATTTTACCTTATTGTACATATTTGCCTACGTCAAGATTACAATTTCAATATTTAATCTTTTAGAGGACATTTATAAACGGATACACTATATACCTGATTTGTCATATTTCCAACTCAATAATTAAGTAGGAATATTTAAACTACTACGAGGATAATGAACTACTAGTAAAATTGGTATTCACCTTTGTTAATGAAATTTTTTTAATAAAGCATAAAATAGCAGGATAGAAAATGATTACGAAATTAACTGGAATAAAATCAATAAAAATGTTAATTATCTGTTAAGTAAACTCCTAATGTAAATTTTGCTCAAATTTTCGACCTCTGACTGTTACGCAGGCTGCAGTTATGTTTAAAAACGATCGTTGCTCACGCCATAATATTTCTGGTGTTATTGATCTACATGATTCTGTAATGCTTTCCTTTAAATGATCAACATTAGCAAGCGGGGTTAAAAACACTTGATGTTTTAGCAACACTCCAAAGGAAAAAATCCAAAGGACTGATATCGGGACTTCGTGGCGGCCATGGATTAATCTAACCCCTTCCTAGCCATCTATTTTCAAATTAAGTTGATAAAAATTGCCGGACGTTTTGATGGAAATGAGGTAGTGCACTATCTAACTGGAAACACAAATTTTGGCGTGTATGAAGGTCCACATCTTACAGCAATAACGGTAACTCGTTTTGCACAAAATTTAAAAACATTTGCCCATTTAACACCCCTGGAAATAATTGCGGCCCAATAATACGCTCTCCTAAAATTCCGCACCAAACATTTAGGGAATAAATTACTTGAAAGTGTGCTACTCGCGTCCACTTTGGATTTTCTTGGGCGTAATAATGAGAATTGTACCTATTAATACAACCGTTATTTGCAAATGTTGCTTCATCTGAAAATATACACTTGCTTAAAAAATCAGGGTCGTCTTTAACTTTTTGATGTACAAAATTACAAAATTCTTATCATTTGCCAAAATGAAGCCCTTTTAGTTCGTGCACTAGTACTACACGGTATGGATGAAATTTATTTGCACGTAAAATTTTACTTACTGAAGGTTGGCTTATTTCAAGATTTCTAGCAACCAAATTTTGGCTTATATGGAGATCTTCCCTTACACTACTGATAACTGCTATTTCATTCTGCTCACTTGTGGCAATTCTTTGTCTAGGCCTTTTAGTAGGAGGCCAATTTTCTCTTAACTGAGTTTCAAGTCCATGAAAAATTTTGCCAATTGGTGCTCTACTATGTGAATAGCGTTGATGATACAAATTTTCTGCAGCAACGGCATTTTTCCGGCATACATCAAAAATTAAAATCATATCAGTCTTTTCGTTATTTGAATACATCTTCTAATAAATGAATACCATTGGACAATAAACGGCAAGATTAATGACTAGGATCTTTGAACTACTGCGAACGCTTGCTTGACTAATATAATATTTATGCTTTCAAATAACATTAAAGGTGAATACCAGTTTTAATAGTAGTTCATTGTACTCGAAGTAGTTTAAATATCACAACTTAATTATTGACAGTTGGAAATATGACAAATATTGTATCTATGTTTTTGTATTGGAATAGCGACCTATGAATGGGTAACTTGGGTTACCTATTTGGGACTTTCGGGGTCGTCAATACCCAGAAATGACCATGTGTAATACCATAGTTGGCGTTATTTGGAATATATGCAAAGTTCAAACTATCAAACAGAATCTCGAGCCGAACGCCGAACGGAACAATTTCTCAACAAACCAAACGAAGAACTAAGCCTAGTTTACCAGCGCACAACAGTGTGTGATATATTTTCCCCCTATTAATGGTATTAGCACATTAAAGGTAGGTGAACTTTAAAAGGAACCAGGAACAAGTTTGGTACAAGGTAATTTTTATACCATTATGTTTTAAATTGGATGCTATTCAATTAACAATCATTTTTTGCCTCTCCCAATACCAACACTATCCAAAAATTACCCTTAAAATTACACTTTTCAATTTGCGTATATTTTCTCAAAAACTTTGAACATTTTATAAAAACACGTAGAGTACTTTTTATAGAGTATATTAAACTCCCTATCGACTACGGTACCCAGCTAACATGTTAAGTTCACCTATTGTCTGTCAGGTAGCTATAAAATTGTTTTACTGGTACCTAGTTTAAAACTAATTTTCGTTCACAGTGTTTTAAAGTCCAAGATAAAACTCTGTGGAGCAAAATTTGGGGAACCATATGAAAGCTTTGAAGGCCCTATTTAAAAACATTATAAAACCTGCTTGCTGAGACGTTAAAACCTTGTAACTGTCTTGGGGTCAACTACACAACTATGCTCTAAGCCTATTCTAAAACTGTTATGAGACCAAAATATTAATTCCACAACTATTTGCTCTAGAGCTGTAATGATAGCAATTTATTGATTTATAAAGGTTTAGAAAATGGTCGAGATGATTTATTCTATATTTATGTTAATATATAACATTTGTGATGTTTAAAAGGATATTTGACCTTTATTTGTAAATGGTAGTGGTAACGAAATGTTAAAGGATCAAATATACTCGGCTAAGAGAACACGAAACTTTCGGAGACGGTACCATGTGGTCTGGTGACCAGGCATAAATTTCGGGGTTTCTGGTTAATAATAATTAACCGGATCTTAATACAACCTAAATGATGAGAAGGGCGAGATTTATCTCTGTCGGACAGTCTTTGCGCAATAATAAATAAAAACACTTCAAGCAATAAACTCATATACAGTGTGAGTTTGTATTCACTCCCCAGCGCTCGGATGTGTATTCTACAATGAAAAATAAGGCAAAATCAAGAATACTAAAATCCCGAAAACGAAGTCATTTTAAAGTAAAATTGGAATGAAAAACTAACATTTGATAATTTTTCGTTTATATTTTAATCAAATTTAAATACAAAACAAGTAACTTGAAGCAAAAATATTTGGCCACTTGACTTTGACGTTTATTCGCTTTTGGCTTTGACGTTAATTTGATTTCTATCAATTACTTGAAAAGTATTTTTACATTAAAAATGGCAGGATATACTAAAAGAGAATACATCGATATGTTAAAAGTTTTAGGCGCTTGTAATGATAACGCCTGTGCTGCTGAGCGTTTGTACAGGGAAAGACTTCCGAACCATTGTCATCCTGATCACACAACAATTCAAAATGTCGAAACACATGTTGTGGGGTAGGATAAATTGCTCCAAAACTTTCTTTGTATGCCGGTAGACCTCAAAGACTTACATGGCAACAGGAGGAACAAATATTGCAGGATGTTAAGAATAGCACACGTTTGTTGTAATCAAATAGGCATCACGGCTACTTCAAGATCTCTTCGAAGGTACAACTTGTATCCATACAAGCTACAGCTTGTCCAAATGCTGCATCCCGGAGATAACTCATTGAGAGTAGAGTTCTGCACATGGCCATTACGCGAAATTTACCACAATCCAGAATTTTTCCATAACGTTTTGTTTGCAGATGAAGCACATTTCAACCAGCCAGAAGTTTTCATTCACACAAGCTTCATTAATAACACTACCAGAATCGTAATACTGTACGTCGACGGAATCTGCAAAGGCGTCGATCTGTGAATGTTTGAATTGGTACGATATTTTGAAGAAAGCGTCATCGATCCATAGTTTCTGCCAAAAATACTGAATGGTGAAAATTGCAGTAATTTTTGCGAGAACACTTTGCTAGGTTTGTTAGAGGATATTACTTTACAACAACGCGCAACAATGTTTTCCACAATGGATCGCCTGCGTATGCTATATTATAAATACGGAAAATTTTAAATCTCCGGTTTCCTAATGAATTTATTGGTCGGGTGAACCAATAGCGTGAACTATACGGTCTCCTAGCTTAACTAGAATAAATTGTTAGCTGTGGGGATACCTCGACAAAAAAGTTTATTTAACTGTGCCTTAATATTGACTCACCCTGTACATAATAGCAATTAATTGGCATTTACTTTAAACAAATAGTTAAGTAAAGATCAATATTTTCTAAGGAGTTACTTATGTAAAGCTGCGATGTTTAGATATTTTAATTAAATCGGTTCTTACGATCTATTGAATTCTACTTAGACGTTGAATCCGTATTTAGGTACTCAGTCGCTTTAGAACTGTTGTGATAATAATGGGTCGAGACCAGTACCTGTAATGTTAAAAAGATAGAAAGATGCAGAGTTATAATTACTAGATCATACGTTGGCTGTACAACCCATTTAAGAGAAATTATTAATGAAACATAGGTTGACCGTCTGCACAATTTGAATAATGTATATAATTTAACTATTGCACTACAGAATCGATAATGTTTCTAATAAACAAATCTCTTTTTGATTAATGCTATCCCTATTATGGTGAATAAAATTGGAAGCTTTGAGCTTCAAAGTGAAACAAAAAATAATTTGACAGAATTAAAATTTCCCTTAAACTTAATTTTAGATGAATCTTGCATTAACAGCAAATCGACAGAAGTAAATTTAATTAAACACAATAACTAATTAGGACATGAAGTTACATCAATGAATTAATTGGTACCTAATTTACCAGAACTCATGGCGGCATTACGCCTAATCGTCGATTGTAAAGTTTAATAACAAAAACAAATTTACTACTTGCGATATCTAATCGCTTACCTAGTGTCAACACATTTAACTGGAAAGTTTCAAATAAAAATAAGTGAATATAGCTGGTTTATATTTAAACCACCAAATCTCTAGATAATAATATAGACTGTTCAAAATAAACAGAATTGCTGCAAAAGTACACCAACTAATTTCCTTTGGCATTTTAAATGATTGTAATTACTTAACTTCTGTGTGTTTATATCGAGATCGTTAATTAAAAATTTTTGAAATCATCTCTAAATGGCCTATATCAGAGGAACATACTATTGAATTAACCATCAATTAATTCTTGCGGCATCCTAATAATACATTTAAAACAAATGCAATATTGCATTTGAATTACAAATAATTAAGAACTGTGGATGTGGGTATTCGGGGAGGAGTGGGCACAATTTTAGAAAACCTTTCAGAGGCGACCGGGGATCGAACCCGGGCTTATAGATTTGTACTCTGTCGTATTAACCATTGTACCACCGCCCTAATCTAAAAATTTTTCTTCAAATGTGCCACTATGAATAGTATTTATAATATGTTTGCTATCTTTGTTGGAGTGGCTGCTCTCCTGATGTTCCGTAAAGATAGCAAACATCTTATAAATGTTATTCATAGTGGCAAATGTGAAGAAAAATTTTCAAAAGAACTGGAGATTGGGGCGGTGGTGTAATGGTTAACACAAATCTGGAAGCTCGGTTCGATCCCCAGTCGCCTCTGAAAATTTTTCGAAAATTATGCCCACTCCTTCCTAAATACTCACATCTTCTATTTGTCTGCTGTACTGTAATTAGGTATTTTGAGTCGTGTATTAATTAATTTAATTAATACACAATACCCTTCCTTAATTTTTATAATTAAGAAGTTTAAAATGAATTACATCATTTTAAATAAATGAATAATTAAAATACGCCAGGGTGTTATACAAAATAACGCCTAAATTCACGATTCTTGCAAATATGTTCCAAATTAAACATTCGGTTCGGTCGAAAGATTACGAAATTTAACAATAGGAAATGAAAATGAAAATAAAATTTCAGCATTAATAATCACACTTGTGATTAATTAATCATTATACAGGATTTAAAGTACTGGAGATAACCAAAATTTTAAAATATTAAAACAAATATAATAACCTTGAATAATACATGCAGCACATCACCCAAAAATTTGGGATCTTATAGTGACAACTTAAATGGAGTGATATCTAATGCTAGATCATTATTGAAATAGATAAATTTTTACGGAAATAATTGAATGATAGTTAATGTTTCAAAATTATTGTATTTTCATTAAGGAACTAAGGAACTTTTATTAAGAACTAATCGGTTACACTCCTCTCCACAAGCAGGATTTCCTTAATACGTTTTGTTAGTAAATGTTTTTAACGATTCTCTATTTCCAGTAAACGTTATAAAAATTAAAGATGTTAATTATACAGTTCCAAAACTCAAAAAAACCCCAGGAAGGTATATTAGCTATTAAAATGGTAACATTTTTAGTTCTATCAAATTCGTGTGCGGTAGTTAAAATATGAGAAGCAAAGTTCGAGCTGTTGACATGGGAGATACTTTTATGGTGAATATCTGACATATGTTCTTTTGTTCTGGTAATTATGCTCCGTTTAGTACGGCCTATGTAATAACAGCGTTTAGCTCCTTTTCTACAAGTTTCACTAGATAACTGGTACATGCCATTGTTTTTCAATGTCTTTATATTCCTTTTTAAACTATTATAATTTACTGTAAAGTGGAGTAGAAAATTTAATTCGTTGTTCACTATATATTTTGTAAATCAATTAGATAGAGTATTTTATTCTGTTTCATCAAATACTGTATTAAATTGTATTCTTTTTTATAATTTTGATTTGAAAAAGCTGATCAGAACATTGATGGACGCGAGTTTGTTTCTCATAGGAATGTTCGAGTGGGAAGGTATTAATTGATCCGTCGTAGTATCCTTTCTGTAGATGTCAAACCCAATTGTGTTGTTATTTTTGAGTAGTAGATCTAACAACGGCAAAACTCCATTGTTGCTTAACTCAAACACCAATTGCAATTTGTAAAACGTATTGTGACGTTCCAGGTTGCTGAAACGTAACTATAACCCGATGCTCGTAGTGTGAAAGCTCCTTATGCTTCGAACACTAATTCGATGTATATTATTATTATTCAAATTACAGAATAATGAATATAGCCCATTATATATAATACTATGTCTTCACCATCATATAAGTACAATATTAATGTTATTTCTAATTGGATATACATAAAATTCGAATATTTATTTCACCAAGTTTCGTTTTTTCATAAATTACCCATGATCTGCAATACAATAGAAAGCTTGCAATTCTGAAGTCATATCAATGTTGTAAGTTCAAGATAAAGCTCACCTATAATTGTTATTGTTACAAAAAATTCTCAAATAAAGTATTGGTGTCAAGATTTTAGTTTAAAATTTGTTCACGAAAACTTTCCCTACCAGGAAGCTAGCACAGTTGTTTCGTTTTAATAATCTGCGTTTTCATACAATGATAGGACGCACAAATTAATTTTAACAATATTCCGTATGATATTCCTCGTGGGCATGAAACATAATTTGACATAGTTTTGAGTTTCAGCCGTAAAGAGATATATGTCGATATGTCTCTTCTTAAATCCGATAGTAATTTTTAATGTGGAGACTGAAAACTTCAATATTTTTTTCAGGAAAGGTAGATACTGCAGTATAATTTTATGTAACTCGACAATTTTTGATATCTGGTACGGTTTATCTGCAAAAAATAAAATCTAAATGCATATTCTCGCCTTTTTTATTTTAAACTACCTTTAATCTACCTATCTTGATGAGAAACAATTAGGAAAACACAAACAGATTATTAGGAAGTATTAAAAATACACTTAATTTATAACAAATGGTCGCAACGACCCCCACTTTCTTGGATATATAGGTCGACTCTATGCAAAACATTAAACCGTATCCTTAGCAACACTTCCACATTCTTCATTATTGCTTGCACCCGACCTGAGTATTTGTGACAGATTTTTGTGGGGCGCATTGAACAGTAATAGTTATTTCAGGCCCGTAAATACTAATAAAGGGCTATGAACCAGAATACAATCTGTTGTGCAAACTGCAAAGAACAATGTGCAAGTGTTGCAAGGAGTTCAGTTTATTTTTTGCACAGAGCACACCTATGTATCCAAGAAAAGGGGGCGTCATTTCGAACATTTGTTATAAATTATGTGTATTTTTAATTCTTCCTAGTCCTCTGTTTGTGCTTCCCTAAAGGTTTCTCGTCAAAACTAAATAAATTAAAGGTAAAAGGCGCGAGTATGCATTCAGAATTTATTTTTTTGTGGAGAAATTGTACCAGATATCAAAAATTATTAACATCATGGTATGTACTTTTGCAGAAAATAAATGTGAGCTCTCAACTTCCGCATTAAAAATTACTACCTGTTTTTGTGTATATATAATGCATGAAGTTCTCCTATAAAAATGGGTATCAGGACCTTTATAAAACTAATTTATCAGGGTAAAGGGTACAAAAAGGTTTATTTAAGATGGCGTATCAAAAGAAGACGAATAAATGGTATAGAAATTCGGCGTCTAGATCGGTCTCAGTCAGAAATTTGTTGGATCTCCTTCCATGCATGAGCCAAATCTTTATATAGAAATATTAAGACATGTGTTCAACTTGAACCGTAAAACATTCCCGATGAAAGGTAATGTTTTGTTTACGAAATTTTCGATAATTTTTTATTGTTAATTTTATTTTTCCTTATCTCTGTTTATTCATAATTTTTATAAATATTATTCTGTAAATGATATTTGAGTTAAAATTTGTGATGATCAACATCCAATATTTGTTTGATATTGTGAGTGCTGATATCCAGTCTAAACGTTAAATAAATAACAATAATTAAATATTTCTGAATATTCCAATGTTATATCTCTTAACCACCTACCTTTCAAAAATTTAAGCAGTATTATATAGATAAAAAACAGATTGCAATTTCTTAATCACTTGTTTTCTAAAACCAGTGAATGTGGACAATGGCTCTTTTTTTACCAAGATAGGGATATAAAATAAGAATGTACCATAAAACTTAACAGAAAAATGAATATTTTTCAAGATGTATTTATGTCTCGATATATATAACAATGTTCTTTGAAACATTTAGTTACGGCCAATTTGACAGATTTATCTGCCTTTTTTCCTTATTCTTGTTTCCCGATTTAACAAAACTAATTTACTGAAACTTAATTTTAGAACAGTACCGCTTGGAAATGTTTCACATTCTATAATTATTTTAGGACATTTCTTAAGGGCCATAAAAGAACATTGTTATAGAAATGCTAAAGTAATTCAAGAAACACTTGCAATTACTTCTGTATTTGAGAATTTTTAGAATAGCATCAAGAAATTAATTGAAAGGTGTTGATTTACGATAATTTTAGAGTATTTATCTTGTCCCTTTTATTAGTTAATCCTTTATTGCGTACTGGGTTAACATATATTTGGGTATTTATGGCGATTATTTGAGACATTCATTAAAAGGGAAGCTTTCAGCAAGTAAATCCTGTGCTGGTGTCTGCGATAATGTCAAAAAGACATAGAGTTTGCAGATTTTAATTAAGGGAAACTTTTAAAAACCCCTGAAAATATGAATTTGTGGAAATTTATTTAATTCATTTTATTTCGTTTCTAACCGGTGCAGCATTTTGTGTCATTGCAAAGTTACTGATACAAAGTAAAGGGTAATCAGTAAGTAAGCAATTTTTTACCCTTCAATAGATTTTCTTAGGTATATACTACATTTGAATACAATATGGGTACTAGAATTTTTAATAGTTTATTTCGTTACATAAATGTAATTATATTAATTAAATGAGATCTATTTACATTTGTTAATGTTATTAACTTCGCCCACGATAAAAGGTTACTTAATTTTATAAATGTTTGTGATTAGCCTATTATTTTTATTTCCATAAACATAAACAACTAATAATCAAAACAATTTAGATTATTTAAACTTTTCAAAATTTGAACGTAAGGAAAGGAGATGTGACTACGTTTAATTTAATATGCATACATACAATTATATGGAAGTAAATAATCGAGATTTGCAACAAACCTACAAATAAGGTTTTAGTTTTAACTAAACATGGGACTAACAGATTTTTACTTGAGGTATGTATATTTATCAAGTATAGAACAAAATCTAGATGTACGAATAAATGATTGTTACAAAACCGGAAGTGGTAGTTAAAAATTTCCTAAGCATCAACCAGCAAAATCATTTCATTTTGAAGACTAGCTATTTACTTCAGTGAGCACATGAAAAACATTTCATATCATGTAGGGTTTTAAGATACAGAATGGGCGTGTAGGTAGTTGATTTTTGTCATAAAATCGTGTTATTTTCCTAATATATGCTTTGTCTTTCAGCCTAAATGTTTGTTTCATAGTTTAAGATGCCAAAATTTAAACAGATAATGTTCTTCTTTATGTAGTTACTACAGATTTAAAATATAAATGGATTAAAATACAATCACTTTTTTAAATAAAAAGTATGACCTAGGAATTTAATACGTACTTATGGCTCATAGATATGACACATCTTAAAATGAGAGTTTCTCTTAATTTATTGTGTGATGTATAAACAAAAACTATACATTTTAGCAAATAACGTCAATTTAAAAGCGTTTCTGACGATATTGAGTTTCAATCTAATGAATGGGAACCTGATACGTTTCTCAAGTATTTTGTTTCGAACTTATAACTTCCTGGTTGCTACGTTACACATCTTTCAGGACGACCTTTTACATTTTTTTATTAATACTTAATGAATACTGAGGAATTTAACTTTATGAGAAATTGAAGAGCGAATACTATTTAATTTTAAATAAAGTAGAATGTAGAATTGGAAGCAATTTTCAAACGAAGAATAAAGCAGAGGAACACTAATTTGACCGTCTGAGTTGTAAGCTAAATAATTACTTAGACTTCACATACACCAGGCAAAGTTCGTTTATAGCATTTGATAACCTATTGTCGATGGACAATGAAAATTATCATACATATATTACAATGAACATTAGTTGTTGACGATTAGTAATAGAATCATTATTAAGTATCTATTTTGTAAAGACTTATATATGTATATATGTACATACATATGTTGTACTTACACTTACATAGTTATACAAATTTTCTAAAATATTTTCTTCTCCTTTTCAATTTTTCTACCCTGTACACCTAAGGAATCTGACAGTAACAATAGAACAAATAAATAATTAATGTGTCCACATGTACAATTTAATTATCTTTGAGTTAATTTATGAAAATTTCCTAAATAGGGCAAACATATTTATGGCCATCAAACACGCAACACGCCTATTATTGTAAATTATTGCTAGCATCACTATTGGGCGTTGAACAAAATTATTAGCCACATAATTAATTGAATCTGCCAATATTTATTAAAACAAAATGATAATTACGTTACTGTAATTAAATATCTAATCTTATTTGTTATAAAACAAGCTATTTTTTGGAATTTCCGTGTCATGCATGGGTTTTGGAACTGTAAGTAATAAATATGTCGTTAATTATTTTACTAACTTGAATTTCTTTGTAATTTATGCCGCTAGAGGAAATTATAAGGATAATAATTTTTTATCGAAACACTACCTACTCAAGTTCACCAAAACTGAAGGGTAAATAAGTACCTACTATTGCATTAACTACGTACTACGTACAGTATTTAAGACAAAATAGCATTCCAAAGAAAACAGCTCAAAAAATTATATTTTCAAATTTTCCAAAAATATTACATGTCGATAACTCATATCAAAAATAATTAATTGCGTTTTCCTCAAAAGTCTTCAATTTGTTGTAAAGTGATTGATAAAAAAGATTATTCTTGATTTCACTATAAATATTATTTTCTATTAAAAATGAAGCTTCACTATTGTTGAATTTTATATACATAGCCGCTCTGAATTATTTTCTTTGTTTTTAAAATATTTATGTTCGCTGTTAAAATATGTGTAGAAATTAGAAATCAGTTTAGATAATGGTAAATTCTTTCAGGTCTAGAATAATTTCGTTGCAAAATATAAAATAGGATGCTCTGTTGATTTCAAAACTTGGAAAGTTAATTTTGTGACCAGCTCATTGTTTTTAATTAGACATATTGCATTTAGCTGTTGAACTGACACTGAAAAATAAGCTTTAGTTATTATTTAAATCAATAACACCATTACTTTTATCAAATTTTCCTTAGATAGAGATCTTCAAAATACTATTCAGGTAGAGTAATCACAAATAAATGCCATAAGCTTCAACACTCGGCATTTTAACGACCCAATTACGTTAATAACAAAAGTACGAGTTCTATTGTTTTGATATAGAACTTTCTCTGCGCATCGTTAGTCAAGTATTTGCAAAACAAATTCTAAACCTTACTACTGGTGAGAACCTAAAAGACATTTATAGTCAGGGCGACAATACGGAAGCCCCCCATCCCACACCTTTTAGTCCCGCCCCGCCACCTGCGCCGCTCGGTAACTTCAGGGCATTGTCCTGAACCTTAAGGCGTTTCTGATAAAGCCCGGAAGCACGGGCAGATAACAATGAGGGCAATGTCTTTAGCATAGCAGGTGCACTTTAATGTACGGTAATTAGTACCAGATAACGCGATATCAATTGCCAAAGACATTGAGCACCTTAGCACGTGAATAGAGATGAGATGAACGCTAAGTGCAACGAAACGCCCATAGGGCGTCGAAGATGGCGGCACTTCTACTTCGTTTATCTATTATAGAAATTCAATCATAATTAAAATAGCAGTATGTTGATAACAGACTTTTGAAACGGCGCTTCCAGGTCAACACCCTACCAATCAGATGCCGGCAAGGTAGCGCACCGATTGGAGGTTAATTCTCTAGAGGCTTGAAGACGCATAAGCCACGCCCGCCGCTCGGGAAAGCGCGTCCAGCATCTTAAGGCTCTAGCATCTTAAGACGTTCGGGAATGTCCGCTCAGCACCTTAAGGCGAATATCTGAAGACGTAATGTGTACCACTCCGATAAAAATAAAAGAAAAAGGCACTGGCAGGTAGCCGCTCTGATAAATTTGCAAAGTTACGATAAATTAATATGCAGAGCGCTTTATACATATTTAGAGAAAAACAGGTAGCCAATTTAATAATTAGACTTTTGAAACGGCGCTTAAAGGTCAACACTCGACCAATAAGATGCCGGCTAGGTAGCGCGCGAATTCGATGTTAATGCTCTAGAGTCTCGTAGACGCATGTGCAACGCCAGCCGCTCGGGAAAGCCCGTCCGGCATCTTAAGGCGCTAGCATCTTAAGACGTTGGGGAATGTCTGCGCAGCATCTTAAGGCGAATATGTGAAGACGTAATGCGTACCACTCCGATAAAAATAAAAGAAAAGGCCCTGGCAGGTAGCCGCTCCGATAAATTTGTAAAGTTACGATAAATTAATATGCAGAGCGCTTGATTTTGAGCGTGGGTGGAACATATTAGGCAAAATAAAACTGAGTTTTAGTTATTAAGATTTGTAAAGTCTTTTTTTACCTTTAGGCTTATTCTCAGAGCTCAAAATTATATGCCTTTTGTTACGAATTTGTGGGCAGGTAATTTTGGCGACTACCTAATAGTTCTAGAAGCTAGACAAGGTTTAAAATATTACTTAAATTCTTGCTTTGCTAAAATATGAATATTCGCTGCCTTTGTATCCTTAGGTAATAATTCTAGAAGCTTTTTAATAAATTATGAATATTTATTAATTTAGAAAAGGCCCTGTTCAATGCTATTCCGGAGATATGGTTATCTTAAACGTAAATATAAGTCTACATGCTCTGACAATTTATGCTTTTTGAAATATGTAGGTCGCATACACAGCCTGCTGATAAGCCTATCTACTTGCGAGATAATTATAATTGAAGGAGTTCAAAAGACGATTCCTTCTCAGCAAGATACGCTTATCGCTAAGACCTCGAGCTTTTAACCTCTCTAATGGGAGGTACCTGATTATTTTGGCTGTTTGCGGATGTTATACCTTATCTATCTTCTTGATTCTCGTCTAAGGCGGCCTACGATGTGCAAAGCGTATCCTTCTCTGTAGGTTCAAACACGCTTATCTGTAAGATCTCGAGCCTTTAACCTCTCTAATGTGATGGGGGGGTACTTGCTGCTCTTGTATACGAAATTTTTATTTATTATTTATTCATGATTTGCCTACAAAATATTTACGTCTTTAACAACGATCGAAATAATTTTAGATAAATCCTAGCTAACATTAAGTGATTATTTGGAATTTAATTCTATCGTGCTGTGAATGTTTGTAATTTAGTAAAACCATTATAATTAACGAAAATGTGTGTGTGTAGCGTTATCAATTTCGTGTGCTATGGTTAAAGCGTTTCTTTATTTTTGCTAAAATTAGTATTATACAACAAAAAGCCTTTTTGTTTCTTTTTCACATTGTGTGTGTGTGTGTGTGTGTGTGTATGTTTGCGTGCGTGTATGCGTGTGTTTGTGTGCGTGTGTGCGTGTGTTTGTGTGTTTGTGTGTTTGTGTATGTGTGTGTGTGTGTGTGTATATGTGTGTGTGTGTGTGTGTGTGTGTGTGTGTGTGTGTGTGTGTGTGTCTGTGTGTGTCTGTGTGTGTGTGTGTGTGTGTGTGTGTATGTGCTTGTGTGTATTTGTGTGTGTGTGTGTATGTGTGTGTGTGTGTGTGTGAGGTCACCCTACATGTGCTTTATATAATTGATAAATAATTAAAGCGTTTTATCTCGTCTAATTTTAAAATATCTTTAGGTGGCTTTAGGCTCGCTCGAATTTGAGATAAAATGCTAATTATTAAATTGGCTACCTGTTTTTCCCTAAATATGTATAAAGCGCTCTGCATATTAATTTATCGTAACTTTACAAATTTATCAGAGCGGCTACCTGCCAGGGCCTTTTTCTTTTATTTTTATCGGAGTGGTACACATTACGTCTTCAGATATTCGTCTTAAGGTGCTGAGCGGACATTCCCGAACGTCTTAAGATGCTAGAGCCTAAAGATGCTGGACGCGCTTTCCCGAGCGGCGGGCGTGGTTCATGCGTCTTCAAGCCTCTAGAGAATTAACCTCCAATCGGTGCGCTACCTTGCCGGCATCTGATTGGTAGGGTGTTGACCTGGAAGCGCCATTTCAAAAGTCTGTTATCAATATACTGCTATTTTAATTATGATTGAATTTCTATAATAGATAAACGAAGTAGAAGTGCCGCCGTCTTCGACGCCCTATGGATGTTCCGTTGTACTTAGCGTTCGTCTTATCTCTATTGACGTGATAAGGTGTTCAATGTCTTTTGCAATTGATAACGCGTTATTTGGTGCTAATTACCATATATTAAGGTACACCTCCTGTGCTGAAAACACCGCCCTCGTTGTTATCGGCCCGTGCTTCCGGGTTTTATCAGGAACGCCTTAACATTCAGGATAATGCCCTTAAGTTACCGAAAGGCGCATCTTCGATCACAGGTGGAGGGGCGGGGCTAAACGTAGTGGTGGTGGTGGGCTTACATATGTTTCCCTGACTACTGACATTCTAATTTATAGTTTCGCTTATAGAATGGTAGTTTAATAAGTTGGGTGAAAATTAAACAAGCAATTGTTTTTTCAATAGAGTCCCTTTCCAGACCAATACATGCATTCCAACGATATTCAAGACTTTTATTGCCTTTAGTAAAATCAGGGTGTGCAAAATGCGCGTCTACTTCGGTGATGGCTTCTTGATCGGACGAAAGGTTTTTACCAGTAAGCCAAGTTTTCATGTTAGTGGTCAAAGAGAGCCATCTCAGGTGAATATGAGGCGTGCGGTAGTATTTGCAAATGCAATTCATGTATTTGTGCAGATTATCGTAGTGAAACAACGTCCTTTTTGCCAAATGTGACTGAATTCCTATGATTCGTTAATTGGACTGGTTTAACAACGAACAATAATGCCATTCTGTTATTGTAAGTCGTTAACGAATATTATTCCGCAAGAACCTAGTCAGATAATGTTGACGTTCCGCGCCTAATAAAAAAAATCGTTTTCGTTTAAATTTGCTGCCGTATTGTTTTCTAAAACAGCCTTGTTAGCAAGAACAACAACAAAATAATAAATAGGAAGCTTTCTGTCGGACAGAATACGAGAGTTGCGTTTTGTACGTCCGTGACGATTGGGAATTTGATAATTAAATATAAAAGTGACAATTAAATGTAATTTTTCACGTCTGATGTATATCAACGGTATTTTTAATCGGTACAAATTCGTCGCGTAGTTTGTGTAAGAATCGGTCGTGTGTGTTGAATCTTTGTTTGAAGTGTTCGGGTGTGTGAGTATAAGGACTTAGTATAATGTAGTATGTTGGACTACCAAGCCTATGAGATGGAATAGCATATCTCTAGGGATTGACCTGCCTTTTTCTCTGTCTCGTTTGCTGCTTTTGGACGTGTTATGTTCTTCTACGCCGCAGAAATTCATGAATAAAGCAAGATTGACGACTCTGGTTCAGGGAAATCAAGAAGCCCGGTAAATTGGCAAATAAAACTCAGGTACTCTTTTATGAAATTATTCCTTTACTTCTTTATTGTTAGCCTGTGAAAGGCATAAGCGAATTATCCACGTCAGTCTGCGAGAATTCAGTTTAACCCAAAGACGCGGCTACCAACCAACTGTGCAGGCTAGTTTAAACCTTCTCGTGCTAGGGGACCCCCTTTTACTACATACATTCTGTATCGATTGTGAACTGTACCTACCAAGAGACGAAGAAGTTTTCTGTAACATTTTGTAACCTATTATATGTGTATATGCTAAATAAGCAATTTCTTTAACAATAGATATGTCGTATTATTCAACTAGGCTTTTATTTTAAATGTAGAATAAGGAAATTGCTAATACTTGTATTTCAGGGAATATGTACTAATTAAGGTTCCTCCTTTTGCTCACGAGCCTAATTGATAATAATATTTGGGGCCCTAATAACAGGCAACCCCGGAAAAAATCAGCCAGAGGCCATGGTACTGTTTGTATCTGTTTCGAAGGATAGTTCCATACTTTGAGTGGCTTATCTGGAGTAGTCGCGTCCTCCTTATACCTTGATCTATTGTACGCGTTTCCAGCGACTTCCTATAGAGCGCGGACGGTTCTGGTGCACTTTACCTGGAATCTCCCCTGCTCCGAAGAGCTAGCAGCCATCAATACCGTTGTTGGGTGTAACGCCTAGCGCGGCCGTGACAACCTAAAAAACTGTTGCCACGACTATACTAGCTAATGGCGCCACTTTTTCCCTCTTTTGTGCACGTCAACCATCTTATACCTATTTTTTGGTTGATTTTTGTTTCCCGAGCATAGTGGAGGATTAAAGTCATATCAGTAGTTAAAAGTCGAAAAAAAATTCAATCATATTCAGCTTAAACAGTTTTAAACGATACCGCTAACTTGTTGAACGATTGATTTGAATCATTGTTAACAAACGCGGCACACACTTCGTAGAAAGCTTTTTCATATACAAATCCTTATGGAAAATTAAGACCGCTGTACCAAGTGCCAACTTTAAAGCCTCTAAAATTTCACGCCACTAAACTCGACGATTTGCTTACAATATTATGCAATTTTGTTATTTTTCTGGTGCATTAGCCTACTTGACTTGTAAGATCGCTCAACATCGCTAACACACGTACGATCACAAAGAATATCGTTAAAACACTTCTGAATTATTTTACTTAATGAAGTAGAGTGCAGATAATAATTTTCAATCTTTTTTTCCGTTTCTCTTGTTGCTTTCCCACGAACAAGGTAATGTTTAATAAACGCAAAATTCACAATTTTCCATTCTAGCGAAATTAATAGAAGCTGTATAGTTTAAATGACTGTCAAATACGAACTAATCTACGAAAATTCCTGAAAAATTAGTATGACGCTATCTGAAGTAGTAACATCACTTTTTGAATTTTAACTAGCCCCGTACTATTGTTAATATTTGAAGGTGCAACTGGACAGAGTAATAATGTTTGAAGTCTTGGCTGACTAATTTGACGCGAATTTAGACTTTTAAAGTTTATCATCACTATATCCATGAAAACAGATACCTAACTTAAAAGATGTAATATTGCAACAAATAACAAATATGCACCTTTAAACGTTTCCCATGGCCAGATAAGTAAAAAAATATAACATGTAATAATGGTATAGTTATAGAAAGTCACCGATTGAAGAACTTTTAGTAGTATTCATAAATTTATTATATACACTAAACATTGTGTTTATGGAGAAAGTCATAGGCATGGTTTTCTAATCAGTCAGCTGAATTCAGAATTTTACGTATAATTAATTGTTCATTCTCAGTTGGTAGTATCAATACTTACACATAAAAGTTTATATAATAGCATCGGTACAAATTTCAAAATCAGCTCTTTAGTATTAAGATGAAGTCATTACTAATAGTCAGATCAATTAATATACTAATCCAATTAGCTTACCGCCACTAGTATCCAAATTAAAATGATAGACATTAAATAATAAAGCTAACTATAATTGTTCAATTAACTCTGTGCTAAATTGGCGAATTAAAGTGTAAATAAAAGCATGGAATAATGAATGCACTTCAATAGGTCCATCGCAAAAGGTGTTGATGAAATTATTACTTATGGTTTATGTAATAGTATAGTAATTAAACTATGTAGTTTCCCAACAAATACCGTTATTATTTGATATAGTACGTTGGTGAACGTTTTGGCAAATAAAAACCGAAATAAATTACTTAAAAGCAAGTTCAGTGGCTATACAGGGTGTCCGCTATATAAAACATGTTACTGTAATAGCAGACACGTATTAATATGCGTGACAAAAAACGCTTATAAACTACGTGCCTAAATTGTTTTCGAAATATTTGTAATGAAAGTTTTCAGCCCGCCTCTGCTTTTTAATTTGGTCTGCTGTAGTGAACAAGAAATGGCTGGTCAACTTTATATTTTTCACCAGTGCCGAATCCGAACGAACGGCTGCGATATGACGCATACGATTTCATTGATGAATGTTCCCAGATGTTATTAAGAGTACCCACTAACTACCGTTTAAAATAAAAAGTTTTATTTTCTTTTTTAAAAGTTCTCCTGTGTGTTAATTGTGCAAGTTTATAAAATCTTTAAAATAATAGGTATCGTTATTAATATTTATACAATTGTATTATTGAATACAGACATATTTTTTTAAATAACTTTAATTTTTACAAAGCGCCTTTAGCACGACGGTAAATTTTTTAATAAATTTCTTCATATTATTATTATTTGCACTCGATTGTCTTGTGTATAATTGAAATTTTGTGAAAATAGTTAATAATCTAAGCGATAAATTAATTTCATTACAATTTTGCGTACATTACATTAAGCAAAAACTATATTCATCCAAATTAATGTGAATAAAACTTATGCCAATTTAATATATTTGTCAAATAAGTTTATAATAATTAATCCGTAAACAATTATAATTAATAAGCAAAGTGTGATTTACCATACACAAGCAAACTTAGATGATTTAAAGAAATACGTTAGACTATTTTTTATTAAAACAGCTGGCGACCTTGGCTCGAAAAGGTACTCTAATAGTAAAAATAACATGATAATTTGTCAACCAAAACAGTCATATTTATGTTTTTAGGTACGTTTCATGGTAAAGGATATTGCAGGACTGTATCCATGATAGATTTTTAAGCGAAAATTTACGAAAACTGTTTTTTACGTTAGATAAAAAATTTCAACAGATTTATGTTCTCAAAGGGCATGGGTACACGTTTGTAAAAATAATGCTTCTTATATCGGGGGCACCTTCTATAATACCTTCAGGCTTATAAGTAGTATAATGTAAATTAAGGCTGATATACAAGGTGTTCTGAAAATGCGTCAGGAAACGTTAAAAGCTGATTCTACACCAAAAAATTATGTGGCTAAGTAATTTGTGAAAATGCCGAAATCTCCATGGTTACCAAGATACGGGGATGCAAAGAGAGAATTTTAACATCTATTATTTGCTCTAGATATCTTAAACTTTTACCAATTAAGTTTCTACTCGACACATAGGCTAAGGTCTGTAGATCAAATAATTGTAGGGTAAAAATAATTCTTTTGAATACTGTTAGAGGGCACTTTACCTAAACTCCAAAACCTATTTTTTTCGTAATTTTTTATTTTGACACATAATTTAATAAATAATACGTCATTTTAAAGGCAATAAAAAGCTTTAAAAATTATGTACTCTTTATTGAAGTCAATAAGTCTCACCGGTTAGTCACAAATCGGATTCAAAGTTTTCATCACTTAATACCTTATGTCTAATTTGCATTCAAAAATCAAGTTGCCATGAATCTAATGTTATGAATTTTGACAGCTAATGCTAGTTTAATTACAAGTAATAGCAAATTTTTGTTTAAACGAAACTAAATTAAAAATTAAGCTTATTCCAAAATGAACCATTATACAAATATAGAGTACGATGGTATGCATTTCTATTACGGTAGAGCGAACGGAAATGCAGAACAGGAACGAAGATTTTACATGGAAACCTATCCTGATAGAAATGTCCCGCATGCCCAATGTTCACAGAAGACTTGGTGAGGTAGGATCGTTTAATAACAGTTATCACGATAGAGGCAGACCAAGGTATAGAAGAACTGTAAAGAGGGAAAAAAGAATACTTGAACTTGTAGAGGCAAATCCTAACAGAAGCAAAAGACAAATAGCTCCCGAAGAAGGCATTGCCTCTTCTACTGTTTGGGAATTTCTGCATGAAGAGATTCTTTATCCATTTCATTTTCAAAAAGCCCAGGCGCTTTATGAAGGTGATTCTCAGTTACGGCTGAATATGTGTAACAGTATTTTGTAAAACTACCAATACAACAATCAGTTTGTTGATGTCACATTATTTACAGACAAAGCGGCATTTACACGAGATGGCATTGTTAATTTTTGTAATAGTCATCAATGGGCTTATGAAAATCCACATGCCACTGTAGAAAAGAATCATCAACGGCGGTTTTCGTTAAACACATGTGCTGGAATTATAGAGAATGAGCTGATAGGACCTCATTTCTTTGATGAATCACTAAATGGAGAAGTTTATTTAAATTTTTTAGAAATGCACTACCTGGTTCGTTGGAAAACGCTCCTATACAAACAAGGTTGAATATGTGCCTTCTGTAAGATGGAGCTCCATCCCATTTTAGTGCGACAGTACGCAGATATCTTAATGAAATATTTCCTGGTAGGTGATTGGGCGAAGCAGGCCATTACCTTGGGCACCGCGCTCGCCAGATATTAATCCTATGGACTGCTTTTTTCTGGGGCCCTTTAAAGACGTTAGTCTATGATGAGCCAGTAAATGACGTAGAAGATTTGCGGCAAATAATAATAGATGGATGCGAATTGATTCAAAATCGACAAGGTATTTTTTTTCGCGTGAGAAGAAATTTTTTGAACAGAATTAGAAAATGTATTGAAAGAAATGGAGAACACAATTTTTTTTATTGTGATGTTCTACTTGTGTGCAATTTTTTTAACATTATCTTTTATAAATTTTGTTTCTTAGATGAATAAAAATTTTGCCACATTAGGTATTTATTTTTTAAGTTAAAGCATTTAAAGATAAATAATAAAATTTTGAAGTCGATTTGTGACTAACCGCTGAGATTTATCGAATTCAACCAAGAGTACATTGTTTTTAAAACTTTTTATTGTCTTTAAAATGACGTATTGTTTATTACATTATGTGTCAAAATAAGAAAGTTACGAAAAAAAATTTTTTGCAGTTTGGTTAGAGTGGCCTTTAACGGTATTCAAAAGAATTATTTTTAGCCTAAAATTATTTCATCTATCGAGCTTAGTTTATGTACCAAGTAAAAACTTAATTAGTAAAAGAATATAGAGCAAAAAGTAGACGTTAAAATTCTCCCTTTGCACCCCCGTATCTTGGTAACCATGGAGATTTCGACATTTTCACAAATGACTTACTCACATTATTTTTGGTGTAGAATCAGGCCTCAAAGTTTCCTGATGCATTTTCCGAACGCCCTGTTGACTAATTATTTGTTCTCTATTTTAATTTTTAGATTTTTAAATATCGTGGTTTATTCGTTTGCTAATTTTGAAACCGTGTTTGTTATTAGCGGGTTAAAGTAAAAGTTTAATAAACTGTCAATTAATAAAACTAGGTCAAGAATAAATTGTTTTGTGCCCGTCCTAATTTTATAAAACTTTTATTTTAGCCAATAATTAACAAGAATGCTTTAAAATTACATTATGAATAAACCACGGTATCTTCATATTTAAAAATTAAAAAAGAAGTCGACCAGTTACTCTATAGCAGCCTGCAATTACATTATATTTCTTATAATAAACCTGAAGGTGTGTAGAACCATCTAACTTGTTTTTAGAATAATTTATTTTGGTTTTTATCTGCGAAGCCGTTCACTCATGCACCATCTATAACAAAAACGATGTTTGTTGGCGGACTACATGTTCTAATTATTACAGGGAATAATAGTCTACAATGAAGTCTCTGGCTGCAATTGGTTTTAAGTTTGATGATTATGAACGTAAATAATAGTTCATCAAATTTATAAACAGTCACAAAGATGAGTTGAGATGCAACGATTGCATTCTTTGAAAGAAATGTGCAGGTTGATGAAGATAAGGGAAGGAGGTTAGAGAAAACAAGCTGTTAAAACAACTACACTGACTGCTGCAATAATAGCACCGGCATCAGCACTCGGTTAGTAATCTAAGCGATGAAGTGAGTGAAGGCCGGCCAACAATATCACAAATGACATTGATGCTGTACGATAAATGATAAATGCAGATCGTCATGTAACTCATAGAGAAATTCAGTCATTCTTAGGCATTGATATGAAAAAAAATAAATTAAATTCTACATGAGCACTTGGGTGTAATAAAAATATGTTCGCAATGGATTCCCAATAATTTGACCCAGGTTCAAAAATAGACTAGTGTCAAATGGTGACGAAAACATTTAAACGGTTCAACTTAGGTACATCAAATTTAATATACGACATTTTTATTAGTGATGAAAGTTGAATATATGCCTACGAACCTGAAACGAAACAACAGTCGACTGTTTGGGTGTTTCAAAATGGAAGAAAGTCAACTAAAGTTGTTCGTGCTCGTAGATTTCCAAACAAATGATAGGTTGTTCTGTATCAAAAAGAACTGGTCATGTGGCTACTGTGCATTTAGGAAGCCGTGAATGTGTAAATGCTGTGCGGTATACAACTATTTGTTTACCACATGTTTTTCTGGAATACGAAAAAGTAATAAAAAGCGACGAATGATTGTGCATTCCGATAATGCAAGCTGAAACGCAGCACGACAAACTGTGAACTATTTGGCAAGTCAGAATATAGTGTCGATTTAATACCTAACAACCTTTTTAAGTTTCCAAAACTCAAACATCGTGTGACTGATCAACGATTTTCAATACCAGAAGTTGCATTTGAAACATTCAAGAATGGAATTTTGGGTGTGCCAAGTTCTGAGTTGAAAGAATGTTACGACAATTGACTTAGTCGTATGAAAAACTATATAGAATATAAAGCAGAATATTTTTAGTATAACTGAGTAATTTGTTCAATTTGATCCCGAAATTAAAACAGCGGTCCTCGTAATACTTAATTTATTGCACATATCACTTTGTTTGAGTACAGGGGAAGTCTGAGCGTTCCAGAACAGAAATGCGGATTTTACGTACACATGCAAGTTTTTTTAGTACTGACGCTGAAGGTTTGATGAATATTTTGCAATGAAATCGTGTTTCATCTGCATGAAATACCTGCCCTTCAGTACAATTCTAAAATTTAGTTTTAAAACATCAACCACGTCTGCGTCTGTGGATATACATTCCCCACTAAGATGTAATTCGCATTTGTCATACCTATACTTAAACGTACCTAGCCAGCCAGTGCTGGTAGTAAAATTTTCTCTGTGTTCTCATAACTTCTCGGCTAGTAAGTTGCAAATCATCTTTTGCATAATATGATCTAATAACCGCATTCCTTTTTCTCGATGTTGATTATTCATAGAAATACCGCTTCTTAAACTTTTTCATTTTAGCTGTTTTTATTATTTCTTAGTTTAGATCTTTACTAAGTTTAGGTGTACAGTAAATAAAGTGCTATACGGTATTATTTACACCCTTAAAAATTTACCTACAGTTGACAGATTCCTAATAATTTTTACAATGTACTCTGAAAGTCCAATATTATTTAAAGTAATTCGTGTAACTTACTTTACTTTTGAAAGTGATTTAATCTTTTAGTTTACAAGAATTCACAATAGATGTTTTGTAGTTCACACAAAATAAATTTTATTATCAATAGAAAAAGCAATTTTGCAAATTATCAATCAACATGGAAATTAAGAACTAAACTTTATATTCTAAGCCCTAAGAGCTAATTAAATAATTAGGTTTATTTCAATTTATACAAATATAATGTTTTTGAAAAGAAACCACTTTCTCGGATAGATAAATATTAGTCTAATTTATGGCAGATCATTACTCAAACCCTAATAAACGATTATTCAATCCAAGTTGGGATAAAGTTCGTATACCTTTTTTAAACAAATGAATGAATACGTTAGATAACCAAGTAAACGCTTTTATTTAAATTGTTTATCAATTTAAATGAAGTTTAATTTAGTTCGCTGTGTTAGTCTACTTTTAGAATATAAACAGGACCTAACCTGGTTTAGCGTATCTTCTGTGTTGCTACCACTGCTGGGAGATTGAAACCTTGACTTTGAAGTCGGTTCTTTCATACACCACTTATTGTTTGAATTGCATCTAGACTAGTTACAATTCAAATGCAGGTCAACTGGCCATTTGCGAAGGAATTCTAATATACGTCCTTAGGCGGTTCTTGCTTCATTTGAAACCGGCGTTTTAATGAATAGTGAATGTATCTTAACATACACTGACTTAGAGCTACGCAGCACATGTGACCCTTGGCACAAGACATCGAAAATTGCTGTATGTCGGTGTTACACCTATGTTGACGTTTTCCGGCATTTTTTTGCTCGCCAATAGTCCTTAAGCATTTTTGTAACTGTGAGGCACTCGGATTCTGCCTACTTCCGATTAGTTGGCCTTTACATAGCGGGAGTATTTGACCCTTTCCTTATGGTTAATTACAATTTTTTCGAAAACTACCCTCATGAATCCTTTAAATGGTTATGGCTCCTGTTTAACGTGTTTATTGTTATATGGGTGGCTATACTCTGATTTACAAGAAGTTTTTACCCTTAACTTTCAAGCTGTGTGTTTATAGCAGTTTGTAAAGGTTCTTATAATAAATTTTTATATTACGTGAAACCTTCGGCATATATAAAATTGTTTATTTAAAATTAAATTTTAATTTTGAAACTATTTAATTATTTTAGAAAGGTTTCTGTAATTATTTAAAATTACATAAGCCTGTTCAGGTTCATAAAATTAATTGCTTATAATAAGAGTATGGTTTTGTGAACAAGTACTGACCGGTTTTGGCTATTTTAGGGAGGATTTAAGCGAGTGAAGGACATTGTACCTTGTAACCGTCTAACAATATTTCAGTATTATATTTTTTCACTACAGTCGTTTCAGTTGGTCCGTATTTAGGTTAAGGAGAACTCGGTTAATTCAGATTTTACTGTGCATCATTTGTAATCATCAGTCTGGAGTAATAAACTGGACATTTTATTTTTGCATTACGCATCGTCTATATAAATAAGCTCTACGGTTTTCTTTTCTATGGAATTTTGTATTAAGTGTATGTTTTCTTTGAATTTATCAACTGCACCAAATTGAAGTTTCACTGTTGTGTAAAATTGCATGTTTTATCGCTATTTACCCTATTTATATATTTTAAAATCACGAAGTGGATTTGTTTATCATATTATGATAGTTTTTAATACTACTAATATAGGTGTCCTCAAAGTAATCTTTAAATATTTGTTCATTCAAGCTTTAACTAAAATGGCTTTATAGCAAAGCTTCGCACTAGAAAACGTTTATTGACTTCATACGCCATTAAATAGATTTACTAGTGATTCCATTTTAATTGAAATGCATTGTTTCGAGATACAAGGGGGAAATAATGCTCTCACACCAAATATTTTTGGTCCCGTTCTAAAGTTAACGTATCAGTTATCATATTATATGAATATTATTAGGGAACAATAATAATTCACTTACCTAATCATTATATAAACTTTCTTTGTACCTTAAGTTCATAATGGATCTTGTATTCTTTAGTTATTTAATAAATTGGATACGTGATTACATTCAGGTTTAGGTCGCGAATTTCAATTTGTTGTTTCACAAATCTTGCGTAAATGTGTAAATTAAAATATTTAAAGTAGTTTAACGTTGACACTGTATAAGATAACAAAATCTTTTGATTATTAAGATTCTATCTACCTACTACATCGCATCTCATCAGTTGCCTTAGACAGTTGGAAGTGGCACGGTACTCACAATCAAGAGCACGTTACTCTTGCTTTAATTAAACTTCCACCCTCTCTTTCATGAGTAATTATGCGTTGAAGGTTAACATAATTTGAGAATATTAAAAGTACTTCGAAGTTGTTGATTTTTCTAAAACCAAAATAAATCAAAATCATTAGTTGATTTAGTAATTTAACTCGTTCTAACAGAATTGTTGCAGTTCATTTTCCATTCATTTATCTTAATTATTATGGCTCAAGCAACATAATAGATTAAAGAAATCTTGAAGGCGTTTGATTAATATGACTCTACCCGCCACATTTTTCTTGCCACAGAAACAGTTTGTAGAACTCAAACAGATTCTAAAAATTTCTTTTAGATTTCAGTTTCTTTCTATGCTGCCACCGTTGAATTTATGTACACGGAAATATCTTTGAATTCTTAAACTTCGAAGTTATTCAAACATATATTATCTACATTTTTCGTACTATGTTAAAATAAGTTCAATGTAATTTGAAAAATGATCCCTCAATATATCTTTTGCATTTTATGGAAACCTTTCGAAATACTTTTAGTTTCGGATTTAGGGGGATGACTTGAAATCCACTTACACTTTAAGCATTCAAATTTTTGACAAAACTATGTTATATAGCATCATCTTAAATTGTTTAAGGATAATAAAGAGATTCTGGAACTAAATATTTTTTCTACATAAGACAATTCTGAAGCATGTTATTGTAAAACAGATAATATAAATTTTCTACAATTTACTAAATAAAACCGTATGCTCAAGTTAAATAAATAATTGTTACATTTAATTGAAATTGTTAGTTCAAAAGAAACAAATTTTCATTGTGTACATATTTGAATCTTAATTGAGATTTGCAGTATCCTTAACCGACACTGGTAGCTTAAAAATATGTTAATCAGAAAACTCTCCGTGAAATCGTTTTTTTGAACAACGTGTTATTAAAGAACAGCAATGTTAGCATGATTACCGCTAAGTAACTAATAAGAAAAAAAGTACAAACTAGCATATCATATCCCAAATTTAAAAGTTCCTTTTTGACAAATGTCACGTGAAAAATGGAGTGAAGATATGAATAAAGAGATAGAAGGTAACTTTTTGGATAACCTCTAATGATAGCATAGTAAATTACTTATGTAAAAGTTCATATTTCTTCGTCCATTCCTACCCCATTATCTTTCTATTTTCATGTAAATTTATTCCGTTTACGCACGAAATTGAATATTCTGCAGTAATGGACTGCAGCACCTTTCTGCAATACATATTACATCACAACTTGACATTTATTATAGACTACAGAAAACAATATTGATAAAGTTTATTGCCAAATTTAAATACTTTTAGGTACATATTCATTGCAATATCTCCAACAGTAGAAGAGAGCAGTGCGCACAACCTTAGGATAATAAAACAGTCAACAAGAAACTAATGAGGTTCGACGAAACGTGTTCACCTACACAAATTGTTAGTTTTTATTTAAGTGTAATGCGCGGTATATCGTTAGACGGAAATATATGTACCAAAATTTTGGATGAGGTGGGCGCCCTTCAGCTTGAACATAGACTGATGGAAACTGTTCAACACGCAAGGGTTAAGACCTGGGTGCAACGTCGCTGAATATGATAGATACTTACGGGATAAACTCCTAGTCGGCTTCACCATGAAAACAAACATTTTTTACTTAAGTTAAATTTTGATCTAATCTAATGCACCAAACTATTTAAATGTCGATTAAATTAATCAACTGGTTATTACTAAGCAATGATAGTAGTTAACAGTTATTTCCGTAGATTTAATTAATTACGATTAAATATGTTTGTGCAGTTAGCCCAAACTGTAATAAATGAAACAGAATTGTGCTTAGAAAACTACATTTAGTACATAATATTTAATTACTTGAGTACAAAATAAGCAGTTATTAGCACTAAGACCTTAAATTAAATATTAACTTAAAGATTCAAAAAATGGAAACAACCGTTGCCTACTATAATGATTCAAATTCTGTTGCAACGGTTATATTCAGCCGATTGTGTGTGTTTTATATTATTGCAAAGTAGGTTTAGATGGAATAGAGGTGTTGTGCTTTTTATTTGTTATTCTTACGAATTTATCCTGATCGGGCATAATGCCACTGACGGCGTGTCGTCTATTTTTAATTTTTAAATACGGTTTACGATTTTGTTAGATATACACATTTTTAGGATATAATTTTATAATCTAGGCTAAGGTATAAATTGATTTTGTTAATTCTATTTCCGTTTCGAAAATTTCATTGCGATAGTGCTGGTTTATTAGTTATCTATGATGCAAACCCCAAGCTTCGCTTAAAATTTCGGGTGTAAAGGAAAGCTCGCCCCTAACGGCAGTAAGTATTAAGCGTCATTTTTCTAAAACTTTGGTGCGTTTCAAGAGTATTTTGGATTCTGTAGTCGTCTATTAAAATGGCGAACTCGGGTCTACTTGTGGGTAAGTTGATTTAAAAGAGGCTTGAAATTTGGATGCGTAGTTAGTGTTCTTCTTCTTCTAGTTTTTTGTTCTCTGGAGTGAATTGAGGTTCGCTTGATTTGGAAGGTGATCTAGGAAAATTGGTCGTCCTATACCAGCCAGTCTTATTTTTTCTGTTGGTCTTAGGTCTCCCCACACCTACGTCGAGACACTATGTGGACGAACATGGCTGTTGCGTAACCATGTGTTTATAAATTCATTGTTATTTATCCACAACTATCAAATTGGAGGCTATCGAGGTTTTCTGTTGCCGTCGAATACATCTTGTACGAGGTCACCATGAAAATATCGCCGACTGCCGCTTCGATAATGGGAAACATTTGTCGTTAATTGCTAGAATGATCGCCGAAACGCGTAATATTATTAAATTTTAGTTAGCGGAAAGCTCTTATTAACGATGATAGCTCGGGATTAAGTTATTATAAGGTAATATAAATTTTTGGTTCCCTCTTATAAGAAAGGATAGCCTTGCACACATATTTAGTATCGAAAGTTATTCAAACTATTTTATACGTTCAAATAGCATTTACTCTGTTTCAAATAATCTCCACATTTAAGATATGTTTGTTTGTTCTGTTAAGCTCTATCTGCAAACTTAGAAAGTAATTAAGTCTATAATGTTTAGCATGAGGTACTTGACGAACTATAATAATTAGATATCTTATGTTTTTCGTGGCTTTTCTTTCTTATTTTATTTAGTCCTGCATTTTTGATTACTCTCAAGCTTATCGTAATTTATCTACTAAATAGCTGTATTTGTTTAATACGTTGAAGTTCTCCGAAGAAATTGTCGTTTTTAATATACAGGGTTAAACCACATAAAATTTAAAATTTAATATATAAATTTAGTTTGTTTAATATAATAACTTTGCTATTAATTCACAAGCAAGAACTCAATTTATTTGCTACAATTATATCTTTAGTTATAAATAAATTAATTTTTGTTCTTAACTGCCAATAATTGTGCTTTTTTGTTTTTTGACAAGTCGATTTTACCTGTCTCATAATAACGTTTTTCTTCAGGTAACATAATGCATACAGGGGGTACGCAAATAATCTATAGAGCAGAATCTTTCATTGCTTCTAGAAAACAATTTACAGGTTCGACGTATACATCTTAACAATCATTAACAATGATCGCCCTTCGCCTTATGTGCGAATCGTTTCTGTCTCATTTAAAAAAAAAGAACCGAGTTAAGTGAGTACAAAGTGATATCAGTAAAATTTTTAGTTTCGAGGTACAAATAGCGTGCCGCCCTACGTGTGTTTCTTTTCTCATTGAGTTGGTAATCTATTCGCATCCCGCATCTACTCGGTCCACATGCGTTGAATTAATTTCAAATTTAGGAAAGTGAACGCCCATCCTTACGGCCCTCTCCCGGTTTCAAACTGAGATACTAGACATTTATCTTTTACTTTAATAATCGCCTGGCCCTTATTTAAACTGATTTTTCTTGGGCCAAGCATACCTTGTTCTTTCGAACGTTATGTAACGTGACACTGTTTATGATAATAAAATTATTCAGACGTAGGTAAATGATTTACTGCTTTATAACTAAATACAGTACAAAAATAGCGATAATCATTTTCAAATTTTTAAGATGATTAATGGTATATGGCTTAATTGAGTGCTGCTATGAAAATGGTTAATTGCAACTATGGAATGTAATAAAATTCGACAAAAGTAAAGAAAATTACTGTATAAATTAGTATATCTGATGAGATAGAGAAGTCAACTTCACTTTAGCTCTGTTAACGAGAAGGGAGCACTGATATAGGTACCATTCCAAGGTGAATCAATAAATCAGTAGTAAAAATTCACAGTAGAGTTGACTAATCCAAAATACTGGTTGTCCCAAAAATAACCAGCATCATGAAAACTGTGCATACTTTATGACCTGTAGAGCGAAATTTTCATATAAATTATTTTTCAAATAGGAATTGTAAATTTTGATAATTTAAATGATATTATTTCCTTTAAATACTATTTTGTCTACTAAATAAACCAAATTATGAATTACACTCTAGTAAAAATATACTACTGTAAATTAATACTGTTTCTAAAATACGAAATACTTGTTTAGGGCGCGTTTGTAGTAGTTTTAATCAATTGAATTGAGTCAATCACAGGAAATTTCAAAAAAATAGGAATAACTTCCAAGGAGTAATTTTTTGTAGAATGGGTAAAATGCAATATAAATAAAAGGAATTTGAAGTTTACAAATTTTGAGGGGTCCAAAAGCTTTTTTATTTTCCATTTTTTAAAAAGCGGCTGGTTTGTGCCTTTTCACTTATAGCTTTTTAAAAATATTTCAGGTTCTGTTCGTAGTACAGGAGGAAAGAGATATCAGTGTCTTCATTGTAATGGGGTGCAAAATCTTACAACATAACGTTAAAAAGGACAACAAATAAATATCATGATAAATTCTTGCGTTTCTTTTGTATGCTTTTATATAATCGTTCGATTTTAATGGCATTGGAGGAACAGTTATTTCTGATAGTTATAATTAAGTGGTCTAATGCTTAAGTTTGAATTAGAACGGCCGTAATGCTTTTTGAATGTTAAACTTGCCGAGTTTACAAGTTTGGTGCAAATGATGCTAACGAAACATTTTTTTTTTGTAAAATATAAGATGATTATTAATAAAATTGGCGAAATGCATAAGAAATATTTTTGAAACAAATCTTAATAAAGGAAACAATATTTTGGCCCACAAAGACGTCAATATTTAAATTCTTTATTTTTTCATTTTGCAGGATGAATAATATGAAAGTCAACATATTCTTTGAATCTCTGCTTTTTCAAGATAGCGACATAAAAGGGAAATGAACTACTGTTTATTTTTATTATTCGATAAAAATATCTTTTGATCCATTGAAAAGACACGTATACACTCATTTATGTTTACTATTGCCGAAAAAGTAGTCATTTCAAATTTTTCGTGCTACAGCGGTCCCTGGTATATTTGTCGAAAACGTTCATGTAAGTCAAATTTTTAGTATAATCTTTTCTTAACTTTATATTTCAAAATATGTGGAATCTTGGCGCGTGTGAGGTCAGCTTGGCACTTTTTGATTTTTGATCTTTGCTGTATTGTATTATGTTTGTGCTGTTTTATGCCGATACTGAAAACTGTAACTTTACGTATGTGTACAATAATTTAAAAAAGCTTAATTTTTCGCAGCCTCGCACCCTTCAAATTTTGAAATTTTTTGCACTGCTCTAGATTGTCCACCATGTGTGCTATCTTTTGCTACAAACGCATGTTGCATAACTTTAATAATTTCCTAGCCCAGCACATTTGCTCAAATCAGCTCAACTTTTTCCAAAATTAGTATTAATTTGTACCACATTGTGCCGTTGGAATAAATTCGATATGCTTCCACTCTGTCGAAAAAAAATATTAAATTTTAGATAGTAAACAAACAATAATAATTTTTATGATGGACTTGTTGAAGTTCTACGAGCTGTGCTAACTTGTACTTATTATAAGCAAAAAAAAATAATGACCAAAGGATTAAAAAAATTATAAGTATCTAAGGAATTTTGGCTAAAAGGGATGAGAATAAACAAAAAATTGAACACTTTTGAATTTTAACAAATTATGAAGGACGAGCAAAATAAATTTTCCTAATGTAAAAATTTCGGATCATGAGTCATTTTCGTAATATTGCCAAATGAAGAAAATCGAGTTTAGGATATAGAAACAGCAGATAATCGAATTCTGCGAATTGTACTCACTTGTACTAACCAGGAAGGAAAAAAGGACGACTAAAGCGACTTTTTAAAGAATGCTTAGTCCTAGTTCATATAAAAATCAGATCTTCTGCGAAGTCCAAGCAATAAAATACGTGAACACCGTTCTTTAAGAATTAAGAAAGGTTGCGTAGATGTAATTCGCAAGATAAGAACAATTTTGAGTTTGCCAAAAGTTCGTTAAACTAAAAACATACCTATTAATTTACGTTAATAATGCCGCACTAGTATACACCAATCTGAGTCCTGCGCATATTTCATCGTTCAATTTGTTGGCCTGGAATTGCCTTTATAGAATTATTCGTTAATTCTGTATGAACTTTTCTACATTACTTGGTTAGAGGTAGTTGGTCTCGTAGCTTATGAACAAAGCAGGTTGACACCGCACGAAACTGTATAAACACTAAGATCTCCACTTATTTGTGGTAATAATAAATAACTGAAACCGTTTAAATCCACCCCAAACTCGAATTCGTCCATCTTGCATTTAATAAAACCACGCCAAACCTGAGTGCATAAAGCACGAAATCAAATTTAAGTCAATATAGGTAGCTACGCCCTCTAGTACATCGTAATAAAAAGATTAACCAATCACTATAGTTTTTCCTGACATTTCAAAATAGATTCACTGTAAATAAGCATTACTGTAGAAAGTCAGATAAATAGGTTGCGGACTAGGATAAATATTCAAAAATATTGCATATAAAATATTTCAATCATATTTCATTTAATAAATGTATATAAATTCATTATTGCATTATAAATGACTCAAATACATAAATAGAAATTCATGCAAATATTTTCCTCATAAAGGTACGTGATGTTAAGCATGTAACGACCCCTCAGATTACCATTTTTATTCGTTCTTACGATAAATTTCCTTAAAGGAAATCAAAACAAACAAATAATAGTAAAGCCAGTTAAAGGTAATGGAACGAATGATTAATAAAATATTTAATTAATACGAAAGGCAATTTAAAAATGTAACTTCTAATAAGTAAATAAATATAGAGCTTCAGGTAAATGAATACTCAATTTAGCTAAAAATAATTAAACGATTAAAGAGATAAAGTTGCAAAGCAATAACAGCAAATGTAATATAAAACTTTCCCTATAAATTAATACTGTATATAAAGGAAATGCATAATTTAAATATCTAATCCAGTTTCATATATGCAGGGACATCTAACAAATAAAACTGTAAACTTTAAGTGAAATATAAAATACAACTTAGAAATAGAATAATGTAATTAGTTATAGAAACCTGTAATAATAGAGAAATTTGGAATGAATTTAAACTATCTTAAAAGAGGTCACCTTAAAAGACAAAATGCTTGCGGGGTACGATTATTATTGCAAATTCAAAAAATTTAAAATAAGGTAAGACATATAAACGGTTGTCAAAACCGTTTCCCTCAGCCCCCTTCAAAGATAGTTTTCGTAGCCTTCTAAGACCTTGGCCAAGGAATCTGAATTCACAGAATTATTCTTACAAATAAGGTAAGGACATTTTAACCTTAAAGCAACTAAATTTCCTCGCACTTCATATAAAAATAGTTCTTGAAGGTTCCTATGGCCTTAACCGAGGAAACTAGGACCAAAGTATTGTTATTACGAATAATCGACCTTAAAACAATTAAACATCTCCTCGTACCCGCAAATCGCAATCACAAGCGAGGTATGGACATTCCCACCTCAAATGTGAATCCCACCTATATAAATAATTCTCTACTTACCCGCGTATTACTTCATGTAATTATACATCCACGTTTAAATAACTAACAGATGCTCTAAAATAGCACGTTTAACTATTTTCATTTCATGATCATAGAATATACGTGTACAGCCAATGCAAGATTTAAGACCGCTCATAGAATTAAGGTAGTATAGATATTTCTAAATACAAACTTGAAATGTATATATGTAAATATAAGATTTTAAAACAATGCGAGCTTAATTATATTAACTCAGTATCATCAACGTAAAGCTTTGCTACTTAAAAAGGTAATAAACAAGCTGTTTAGCTATAACCGACGTGTTTGTAATAGGAAAGATAATATATAGGTACGTTCAAAACTAACACCAAATAATAGTACATCCAAAAGGCGCCGAAGACGGTAAAAAATCACATTGAAAGCAAATCGCAAACCCATGACACGAATCTTCAGAGTTATCATATCCACCTGGCCGATTATCAGAGTATATCAGATCTTTATATATCTGTAACCCATGTAACCTTATAAACGCTGCAAAACCGTCTAAACAGATGTGCAAAAATTTAAATTATCAGAGTTCGCAAAACTGCCTTCCCTAGATTTTACTCTTTATATATTACAGAAATTTGTTAACATATGGATTATTTCAGATAAAACTATATCAAACATTGGCTTAAAGTCCGCTATATTGGAAAATTCGTTAACAAAAAGAAATATACCACCGCAGAAGCTTCAATAAGCATTTTCGCGTAGTTCTAGCCAAAATGTAAGTTATCTTCAAAAACGTATTGTCCTCCCTCACCCAATTCAGCCCCTTTTATCGATTACCACCAAAAATATTTGTATTCTAGAAGACCTATTCTAACTTGGCCGCTTCCAAGTTGAGAGCAAGCTGTTAGGTAGCTGTTGAGTTATTGTAGATAAATTATGCCAGCCAAATCTTAGAAAGCGCCACATATCAAGCAATAATACATAACATATGCTATTATACATGTTAATATACTATTAGTTCCCGCGGTTTAATCAAATATATATATATATATATATATATATATATATATATATATATATATATATA
>JAHWXV010001554.1:0-18488 GCA_024586415.1 Phrixothrix hirtus | reverse complement strand
GGTTATATTATGTCTACTAATCTACTCGTACAGACAAGTTAATAATAATTGCACTAATTATGAAATCCGACGAAAACAAATTACAGGGCGTTTTACGTCGCTCAAAACTTAACTAAGATAACTAATAATATTAATATACACGTACACTTGGTGCGGACATAAAATACTACATAAAAATGTTCGGAAAAATAAACTGTTTTAACGTGCAGCTTAATTTATACTGAACCAAAATTACCTTTTATATGAAAAAGAATTAATTAGGGAAAACAGAAAGAGGATTTTGGCCTCAATTTCAGTTACACGTTACAGTTGTATTCTTACAGTATGATGATATTCACGCTAAGTCAGATATTTTTTTATCCAAAATGGCCGCTCACAAAATGATCAACTGTTCCACTCCCAAAATGGCCGATTATAATAATTAATTGTTACTCTCTCTCGCTCCTTGACCACAAAAGTGTGCATGTATTCACGCTAAGTCCGATCATTTCAATCCTGCGCATGCGTCGCTGTACCCAAAATGGCCAACTCCTCCCATCCCTCACTCAAAATGGCGGACCCACAAAATGGTTGAATCTCACCACAAATTGGCCTACTGCCCCCTCTCCACTCATAAAATGGCCCACCCACAAACTGACCGCCCATTCTCAAAATGGCTGACTATACCTACTCCCAAAATGGCCGACCCTACCCAAAAATTTGCCCCACCCACAAAATGATCACCGCCCACAAGATGGCGGCTAGCCCCACTGCGCGGAACCTAATTTTGATATCAGATCCGTGGAAATAAGTTTTCATTACGTCACCTCCGTTATGGAACTTGTACAGTATAACTGCTGACAGGAATTTTTGAGATAGTGATAGCAATTATTTTTGAAGAAAACACATGTCTCAAGAGCGCCATTTCTCCCCTATACCCTTGACGCTGAATAAATCCTGTTTACATTAAACTTATCGGGACTCCCATTTTAAAATATGCATATATTTTTTTTCATTTACGCACCCATCAAATTCAGAACTACTAAAGCTACCCGTCGACACACTTCCCGTAAGGTTAGCGTAATCAATTGGCTTCTTTTGAGGACACGCGAACTACCTGTGTTCTGTCAAGTCATGTATTGGTCGGCTGTTCACTATTTCGAGTTTTGTTTTGTTGTTCGTTCCACAATCTTGGTTTTCACATTCGAATTGGTTTTTCCATTCTTCTTGTGGCTTCGACTTTCCATTTTGCGATTTATTTAGGTTATGATGTAATACCGTTCCATCAGCTCGCTTGCAAATTCGGTGTTTTCTGGCATAAGATCTAATAAATATACTTTGTGCGATTTAGATGCTTCACTTAGAATTATTCCATCATTATTGCCTGTATTAGAATAATTAGTTCATTGTGAAAGTTAATTCTATCTAACGACTAGCTGAAATTTATCTTTACTCTACCTCCTAACGTAGAATTTGTCTAGTTGTCCCGTTTACACCCTTTGTCCAGCCGTTAGTTATAAAACTCTGAACCTAAATAACATCTTATTAAAATAACAGTTTTAACTAAACTATGATTTTCTAGATCTAAATCGGCTAGATCAGATCAACACCTTTCCACTTGGAACGTAACCGCATCTTGATTTTTGTAACGGAATTTGCGCGCAAGATTTTCCGAAGTAATCAAAGTACGTATGTATATTATCATGATTATCATTCATAGGGGGTCGTATATCGTATGCTCTGAGGATACTCATCTAGTATATTTTTAAAAATAAATGTATATTTTAATATTTTATATTTATTTTAATCCTTATCGTTTAAAACACATTGTAACAGACTCCAATTATATATTATTAAAGCCGTTGCCTGTGTGCTGCGGAATTTATTTTTCTTCCTTTTTCTCAGAAACGGTTAGATATATTCAAGAGAATTTTGTAATATTATTAGAAACAACTAGCATACTCTAAAACATTAAACAAATGTTCCAAATTCGTAAAATGGGAGGCTACCTGAAAAATATATTTTTCCAAATTCCCCTAAACTTTTTTTGAAAATATAAATTCGGCATTCTCGAAAATTTTTACATAACACTACCATAATCTGAACCAATTTCAAACAGTAACGTATTCGAAAATTATGACGCTAACTGCCCACGTATCCTTGTTTTTTTCTACGAGAGTATCTTCTTTGCGATACCTGCTAATATATAATTTTTTTCGAAAAACAATGAATCCAAACTTCCAAAATTTACACCACTTAGTTGGTTACTTTTATAAAATGTCAACACAAACTCTTATAATTATACTTCCTTTAAAGCTTTAAACCATATGCTAATATAAATTACTGAATGTAATGAATTTATTATAAGTTGTTTTGTATTAGTAAGCACGTTGAGGAAATACCAGATTTGGAAATTGAAATTGACACAGCATCTCTATAACCTTCAAAAGTCCTTGAAACCGCATTTCCCACATTCATTGAATACTAACTTTAAAAAACCGCATAACCACGGAAAATAAATTTTATAAAGAAACCAAGAATTCAAAGTTTTATATTTTCACCATTGCAGTTATAGTTTATGTAAAATAATACCTGTCTATACCCAACACCAAATTACAATATAAATCAACACTGGTTAGGTGATGAGTATATTGGTACTGGTTGGGCTCAAACTGAAAAACTGTTATCTATGGTAAATGTACAATCGATCTCATCAAAATGGTATAGAAAATTCGAATAGGAAAAAGGCATCACAAGGCAGGCACATTTGGAAAGTAAAATGTAACAAACAGACAAGAACAGTTTGAACCACCACTTTAAAACCGGAAAATTGAAGAACGGGTTGCTTATGTAATGGTTATTACGGTTGCAGGGTCGAAAAAACGCTGGTATGGTCACAAATATCTTTCTTCATCAGGCGTAAACTATTATACTATTACCCACAACTTTACACATTTAGGAAAAGGTGAAATTTCCTTATCAAATGTCGGCAGTACTACCTCTGATACTCAGCTGTGGTTTCGGGCAATATTGAGTTCAACTATACAAATGTGGAGCGCTAACACATCCTTTAAGAGAAATTTCTTGTCATTTTGCGTGTAAAGCTGAAATGCGGCAAAGATAATATACCAAATTTTAGGATAATAACAATATAACTCGGAAGAGGTAAGATTTACTCACATAGAAGGATTCTTCGAATAGTAACACACAAACTTAACTATTTAGCATTTCAGCTTTAATTTAAATAGAAAACATACTATAATTCATCATTTATGAATAAGAGGAGTGACACAAAACTTGTACACGGATATATATTGCATATATAAAACTTAGAACTTATTCCGCACTTAATCCGATTCGGCCAGATATTGTTTTCCGATTTCCAGTTTGCTCAAAGAGAGAATCGGGCAATAATGGCCAAGATATGTTAAAATAAATGCCACGAGTACAAAATGCAATTATAATTTTGATTTACAGTTACAAGGCAAAGTGTTCATATATGAGTATTCTTTATTCGTATAACTATCATAAAACTTGTATATGGCCGGATAAATGGATAATTATCCAAACGAGGATATCTACAATGTCCCACTAGAACTGAGGACGATGGAAGCCAACGGAAGAACGGAGATTTCTCTGAGGCGGACAGGGTATCTGTTGTTGATAGTGCTGACTTGTTCACTGCTAATAAAATTATAATTACTGTCCTAGAATGTATTTAATATTCTGGCGAAACTTGTCATTTAACTTCGAGGAAAGTAATGTTGTAGTCATTGTAACTAGATTTTCCATTTAAGTTTAGTTGCTTCTTTCTTCCAAAATGGAAAATAATGCTTAGCGTAAAATTTAATTTAAACTGGTTACTGCCCTAATGATTAAACTTATCATCTTTAGCATATTTGAAATCCACGAAATGAATAGGATTAATTAAATTAATTATAATTATCTGAAACAAAATGAAGGTTTCATAAATACATGGAGTACACATGCATTTCTTCATCTTCTACTTTGCACCTACCTACCTCGCAATTTACTACAGATATAATTTATGTTCCAGTAAATATGTCAAAATGTTACTACACAAATCAAATACACTCGTACTTGCTGCAAAGAAATTCCTGTAATTGACCAATTATTTTTAAATAAACCTTAAACAAGAAACCAAAATAGGACCTTTAAGCAGGGTAACCTATTTTGCACCCTTCATACTGCAAAAGAATCTTTGTAATTAAATAAATTACGTTTCTGATAAAACGAAGTAGAAAATTTCGACATAGCAACCTAGTACATACTCCTCGACCGTATCGTTCAAAATCCTTATCTATCTCTTCTCTGCATACATGTATCTACACTCTAAAAGTACAGATTATATTTCAAATGATCTTAAACGTTTTAAGAATATGGAAAAACTAAACGAAATTGTTTGTAGTTAAATTAACAACCAACTAAATTTTGTATATACAATGTACTATTTTAAATAAAGTTGATAAATCAAAAAATAAATTTGGATGTGCATGATGATACATTATGAACGTAGCAATATGTTGGCATTAAAAGTTAAATTTCTTCTAGTGTGTACATAAGCTTTAGTAAAGAAGAAGGGGCAATACCGCCTAAATACTTTGGAAACTATTCCCGAAAGTCTATTAGCATGGAACAGGAAATTAGTGTAGATAGATTCTATGAGAGCGAATCACAGGTATTATAGCAATGAGTCTCAAGCGTATTTTGTGAAACAAAGAAAGTATTGTATGACTGAAATGTCTTATAATCGAGTGTGCGAACCATATATCGGCAAAGCATACATTAAAACCTAGAATACCTTCTCTTACTACAGTAGTTAGAAAATCAATAGGAAATTTGCTACAAAATGTCAGTCTGCTACATACAGAACCACATAACGTACCTAATCGTGTTGTTGAAAAGCACGACAATTACAATGCAAAATATTGTAAAAGGAAGAACAACGATACAAAAGACCTTGTCCACCTTTACAAATGAGTCCAATATTTGATGAAAGTAATAAACTGACTGTTAACATTGTGCGAAAACCATACAAGTCAATAAAAAATTTTACGACAAATTCTGTACAGAGATTTAACAGAATAATAACAAAATTTTTCGGCGGGAAAAGGATTAATTACATCGAAGGAGGCTGATATGTGAGAAAATGTTGTGCAGCTGCCTTACAATAAAATTCCAGGTTTCTATGGAATAAACATTATCCTAAAAGTAATAACAATCACATTTTAAATAGTTACGCCAAAACAAGAAAACTAATTAACTAATATGCACCCCTTCATTCCAAATGGAAGAAAAAGTATAATGAACAATGTATAGGCTCTACAAAAATTCTACTATAGAAATATATAAATGAGGAGAATTAGAAATAAGAGGAAGAAAATTTTAATGGGTTACAAAACGTTGACATAATGTAATAGCTATAGAAACTGTTCTCTAGCATGACAACTTAAGGTGATACAAAGTTCGAAAGAATAGTTTAACGGCATCGTCCTTTGAACAAGTGTGCAAGAGGAAAACTACAACTTTATGCCATTTCTTAATAAAAAGAGCTAATCAATAGCCTAGTGGTGACGGCATCATCTGTACGTTATGAAAGTATCAAGCACAGAAACAATGTGATTTGGAAACTAGAATGTTTTGAAAAATGATTTTAATAAAAAGCCTAAGAAGAACCCTGCCCTTCATGAAGTACCGTACGTGGCTTTGAATCTTAAGCAAATTACACACGAATTTTATTTAGAAATTATAACTTAATTTTTTTAATACAAAATTCAATATCTGAAAAAGCAATAACGCTAAAAAAAAAACTCTATAAAAGGAAACAATAAATACACAAACACAGGAAATCTACATTTCATAAAGATTTGTACGATCATAGTATAGTATGTATTTAGTATTATAGGTATTTCATTTTCACATTCTAGCCCACAAGTATTACGTCAATTTGTTGTTCAATATTTTGTTGTGCCTCCTACCTATTTGATGACTTCTAATAAACATTGGGACACTGATTCCATATGCTTTTCAGGTTATCTTCGGTAATATTGTGCCATTTGTATCGCAGACTATTTTCAAATTCTGATTTTTCCCTGAAACCATATTTTCGTGTTAAGATTGGGATTCCGGCATGTTTTTATACATAGTTTTGAAGTCTATCTAATTTACTTGAAATTTCAGAAAATTGATTTTCATACACGAAACAAAGCACTGGTATGTAAAGAATTACAGTAAGGTTTGCCATAAAACAATTTCTAATAAGTACAAATATGCCTTAAAACGTTACCCAGATGATTCTCTGAATGCTCGATAGGGTTAAAATTGGGCGTTGTAAAAGTACCCTACCTACATACACCGAAATCCCGATTCTAAAAACCGATACAGTTTTTCGCGAGTTTTAATGTTATAATATTACTATTAATTTAATTAGAAGGACAATGTAAAAGACTTTAGCAAATCGCGGATTGCGGGAAACATTGAATAATTAGAATAATTAATTATAGATATAAATGTTTGTAAACCTAGGAGTTTATCTAATAAAAGTTGGATAAACTACTAATAATGTATGTAGTTAAAATAAGTTAAGGTAATTGTGTATTTAAAATAAGATACCGCCATTTTAAATGTGAACCCGTTATAAATTTCAAGTACCGAATGACTGTAAAGCGCAAGATTGAAATAGAAAAAACAAAGTACGCGGGTGGAATAAAGATACCGAGTATCAAAATGGTATATAATGATCGACGCGAGTACGCTAAGGGAACTTCGCTTTCAACCGCGGAGCAAGTCGCATCGACATATGAGAACTTTCACGTTCAAACGCGTAGCGAGCTAGACACTCTGGTGTCAACCACGAACCGATTCACTTCACATTTGATTGAGAGGCGACGCCCTAGGTCCGAACCCGCCGTAATAAACCTAAATTACGCTCTCCTGTCAAGACCCGCTTGTAGAATCAACCCGTGAATTAAAACACACGATTGAACCGGCGAACTTAGTTTACGCTTGGATGTTGTAAAACCTTCTTGCCATCGCTGCCGAGATCTAGGTGCATGGGTAGCTAAGATCTTCACCGGAGGCTAAACACGATTATCAGTTAAGTAGTTGCGTGGGTACAAGCAAAGCTGAAGGTTCGTGGAAACCGTCATCATATAGGCCCTGGGTTGCCTGCCTTGTTCTGACGTCGCAGTTACCCATGGAACTTGGAACTTGACGCACGAACCTGAGAGACCCGCAGGGGATACTTGCAAATGCTTCTTCCAGTTGCAAGGGTAACAGGCAGTTGCATGGAAAGACACTGAGACCGCAAAGGACTGCAGTATCAGTAGACTAGCAAATCCTATAGGTAGACTATTCCAGTTTTGTGTATCTTCGCCAACAGCGTTGATTCTAGACAATCTCCAAGTGCATCCTAGCATTCGCTAAAAACTTGTATAAATTAATTATTGTTGGTTGAAACCCTCTTACGAGAAGTGCTACTCAATTGATCACTTTGACGAGAATTTAACTTTGTCTACCGTCCGCTATTGAAAGTTAATGCTAGCCGAAATGAACCGTTCACTACCAATAATGATTGATACCGCTATTGTTTGAGCTTTATTAATTAGACTCAATAGTTAGTTACCGTTGCATGCTTGATTTGTTGTGTACATATTAATTGCAATATTCCTGAGCGTGTATTTAGTTTGTTTGAAGCCGTCGATTTTAGTTTAGTTTTAGAAAATGCTTAGTTAATTGTTGTAAATATCCCATCATTATTTTGTACTTATTTATTCTGAACTTTTCATATTCGTTTTGTAAATAACCATTTATTTGCTTTTATTTATAATATATAACTTATGAAGGTTTACTAACTTATTATTTAGTAACCAGTTTAGCTAGGTATGAATAATCAAGCCCTCCGTTAATTAAAAGTCATGTAAAAGAGGAAACCCGGCCCGCACGGCTGTAGACTATCAACGCTAAATATGGATAATTTTCTCCCTCGACACAAATATAGAAAAACGAAACGTCAAAGCCTATGTGGGAGTGTATTAAGCATTTTTGGGTAATTGTATAACAATCAAACGCAAGTTAAATATTTTTGTATTTTGAGGTCGTTATTCCGAAAGTACTAAAAATTATCGGTTAACCCCATTTTCTCAGTTGGCGCGCGTAGATGTTTTTCTAATAGCGGTAGGGAAGTTACCTTGGTAATATTCGTTACCTATACCTATACCATAGTAACACATATACCCCATGTTTTACCGCTCCACTTATATTTTTCAAATTATAAGCTTCTTAGTTTTCTTATCACGAAACATGAAGAATTTGCTCTCGGCGGCAAATATTATTGTTTTCTAAACACCATTGTTGCTTTTTCATATTTTAAAGCAAAGTGTAATTGAGTTCGTCTATAGACATTGTTATTAAATGGTTTGCGTCCACATACACGTGATTTATAACCATCTCTATTTAAAATTCTGCCACTTGTTACAGCAGTTAGACGCGTGTCATTAAATGTAAATAGCTTTAGAGCTAAATGTGTAGCTGTAATATTGGGATTTACCTTGATTTCACCCATCAAAATCTGTGCCTTCTTTGTGTATATTTTGGTAGGCAACCTGAACTATGATTGTCTTCAATTCGGCCTTCTCTACAGTACCGTTTGCAAATGCCTTATGCAGTCGGCTTAGGTAGCTTTAGTTTTGAATTAATTTTCCACAATTATTCATCCTTACTGCAAGGTTTTTCCTGATGAAATAGCGTATTAATGGTTAAAACATGTTGCTATTAAATTAATTTTTCATCGGATGAACAATCATTTGTTTTGATTACGGTCTAACACCACCTATACGACGAAACAAGAGTCAGGTGTAATTGAACATTGTTTACGGAATAAGTAATATTAATAAGAATCATTATACGAGTTTTATTACGATTCCGAGGTTTTAAATATACACTTATAGGTTTTAGATAGCTGTATTCAATAAAGATACAATCACAATAGTTTTTTATCTAATTCGTCGCCTTTTTTGGAAATCTATGACCGTACGATACTTTATTAAGGGAAGTCTAAGTCCCTATGGAAGTTGAGTCCAAAACCTTCGCCTCTTTAGACGGAGTGCTTTATCAAATGCTAACGAACCAACCGCTAGAAGTCGTACTCTTCAACTGTTTAGTATTAAATCATTCCCAATGTGAAAATAGCGTGGCAACGTACGTTAATTTTTTGACATATTGACAGATGTTATGCAAAACTTCTACGATGTGTCAAACTCATATTAGATAAATGAATATAATTTATAACATCTCTCATCATATCTAAAAGGTAATCTAGGTTACTGTCACGTCACTTTGACATTGTAAACGATTTATTAGTAATTTAATTGAATATCACGCCCGCCCGACTGGTTAGTATGTTTGCTTCTACATCTAACGGACGCGTATTTAAATTCAATAGAAGTCAGTAAATTTCTCAGCGGAGAAAAATTTTAAAACATGCCTTCTTTCTGGATAAGGAATTAAAATCGTAAGTTCCGTATCAATGTGATGTTTGGTTTGTTAAGAATCACTATCGGAAGTGGAATTCCTCAAAATTCAGAAAAAATGCTAATAGGCAAGGCGATATGGCTATATGGCAGTTCTAGTACAAGAGGTCTAAGGGAATTAGCGCAACTCGAAATTCCCAGTCACAAAACTAACAGCCATATAAGCACGTCCTGTGAGAGTTGGTCAGTTAGCTCACTGAGTCTGGTCAACTGATGATTCCGAATTCAACTCCTACACGGATTGCTATATTCTGCGAATATTTCTTTAAATCATTTTTTTTAAAATTTGGTTTTTAATTATACAATTATACTTCGATAAGGCAGAAAATGATTTTAATAAATACCAAAAAAAAATGAATACTTTATATTAGAACCTTATAATTATATATATTATGCAGTCCAAGCTAAATAATATTAGCATAGCGAATCTAAATTTACTAGTTATGAACGAATAGCATAGTTATACTTTGTTTCAAAAGAAACATAAGTAATTAAAGGCCGAAAACGTAAACATATGTATATAATGTATAGGACGAAAAATGTAATAAATAATTCTATGTTCAATTGTTCAACAATTCTCTCCTCACATTTCTTCCTCTATTTCTGTAATAGGTAGATCTCGGTCAGGCCTGGATTAACTAAAATACCTCATTCTTTACCAGATTTTGTTGCTATTCACTACCGCAATAAAAGGATATGTTCATATCCTGAAAAAGAAAGGTTATTATTTTTCAACACCAGTGATGACTGGCTACTTTATGTCCAACTATTCTAGCTAAGTGCAATCTAGTGGCATCCACTCTATCTCTTCTACCAAGGATGTGCAATGCTACAAGTGCTAGATTGCGTAGTTGGTTCAGGGTAATCCTAAGTGTCTTAATTCGTCAAAAAAACCCTCAGAACAAGTAAGGAACATACATATAGAGCTTTGTTCGGGTTGTCTTAGGACGTACCCATGGATTATCCAAAATCGGAGTACTCGCTAATTTAGTTAATGTTCAAATAAAACAGAAATTACTTCAGAGCTGATTTATCTAGATCATTTTGGACGAACCTCAGACTGTATAAAGTAGTCTTCTGTTCTAATAGGCTATTTCAAAGTTACTAAATGTTACTGTATGGAAGGGAATGGTGAAAACGAGTAAACATAATTAAACCATCTATTGTTTGTGAACGTAGAAAGTATCAATTTTTATTTACATCATTAGATAATGCAACTGTTAGTTCTCTAATCTATATTGCGGTGAAGAAGAGTGACAGTAATTAAGGAACGGTAGATGTATAATACCGGCGAACACTTTTCATCGCAAGCATGTGATTAAAAACGCTTATATACATATAACGGAAACGAAAAGTAAATAACATAGACGAAAAACTAATATTTTAGACATTACAAATTTTTCAAATTTATTATTTTTACTTGCTTTATTCGTTATTAACCCTCCGTTGGTCGCGCGTGACCTAACAGAACGGTTGTAAACGAAATTACTCATACCTTCAAAAGCAGAAGGTGCTTTACTATGTTCACGTACCTTTCGACTACATTACCAGACAGTACATCACGCAGCGAGAAGTGTGTAAGTGGAGTTTGCACAAAGTTACATACCAATACGGTATATCGGACCGGGTGCCAGAGTTGGTATTTTATTTTTGTGTAAATTATTTTAAGTTAAAATTGATAAGTTTGCGTTGCTATTTAAAATAATTTGTATCTTTCATTCGATTGTACGCCTATACTAGATGGCGTTCAGGTATGTACACAAGGCTTAAAGCACCCGATAGAATCAGTTTTTCTTTTTACATAATTATTTTTTACATAAACACTTATTTAAAAATTACCTTATTCTTTATTACATAAATTTACGAAATAGTGTTAGGATAGGTTATCAACAAAATTGTTTAAAGAGTAGAATAACTTAAGGAAACAGTAGGAACGAACCCGCACTTGTAGTCCGTGTGCGAGAACTTACGAGATAAATATTGCAGCTAGTGCTGGAAGGTTAAGCTGTCACCAATTCACCCCATATCTTTTCCTTTGCTATAAACTAAAAACTAATTTACTTGTAAGGTAAACTACTTAAAATCTCTAGAGAATTTTTATTTTTTTAGAGCCGTCGGATTAATGAAAGTAGTAAATTATATAAATCCTATACCAGCCATAATTTTACATCAGCTGCACCGCTTCACAAAATTAGTTTAATTTTGTAAAATAATAAAAGGAGTCAAAATTATTTTTCGGTTAAGGTTTCATTTCATATAAATTTCTTACAATTACAATTACACTTATCAGAATGTAGGTTTTACATTATTTAAAGAAAAGCCATTTGATTAATCAATTTCAAGCAATATAAAGCACAAAATCGTAAAATAAAACTTTTCCAATAATCATTAATTAATTACTTAATTATTTAATTCCATTACTTTACACAAACTAGGAATCAATTGTAATGATGTATTATATTAAAACATGAAATCAAGTTCCCTAAGCAATTAAATAGAATACTAAATTTTAACTATTTATATCTGCTTACAACTAACAATTTGAACCATCTACAGGACATCCTGAAATCTTGGACATTTTAACAATTTGTTTGGTTTTAGTACAAATAACTCTACAAAATGTCCAATTGCTATTATAGAATTGTTAAAGATTATTCTGCAGGAGAAAAGAGTTATGCACTCTACTTAATTTGTTACAGAGAAATAATGCTTTTAGGATATGTAGACTCTCTAAACAAGCCAAGTTCCAGCAAGAAAGTTTTTAATTTATTTTGTATCTACTTAGATATATTACACAAATATTTAAAATGTTATTGAAATTTGTCAACAACTGAGAGAAGACTTTTAAAATATAAAATTATTAAGTACCACGTCACGGTGTGCTTTGTGAAATTACTAAAGTATTCCAAAGCTATTCATAACTTTAAATCTTATGGTATTAGATACCTATGATTATTTTACTGAAGTTGTAAACAAATTATATGTAACAATAACATTCGATTTGATCTTATTAATTCTATTCAAGTTATTCGAGGAATACCCCTCATACAGTAATCATTTATGTTTAAAATATAACAACGATATGCAATAATTGTGCTAGAAAGGTACTTACCTGTTATCGGTGATGCTAAAAGATGGTATGCATAATATATACGGAGTACTTGTAGGTTCATATTGCACAATTGTTCACATTTAAAACAGTTCTGACACTAATTGTAAATAATAACGCCTTCAAAGTGTTTGATGTAGACTACCAAACTACGTAAACATTCCCATACACACTACTAGGTTTTGCTGATTTTATATAATCCACACCATGTGAATAATGAGCATTATATTCTTCATACGCCTCAAGCGCAAATTTCTTTTCTGTCATTCTTTTGTGTACTAAGATAACAATAAACTTTTCTAAGAAGGAGTGTAGAACAAATATGAAACGAAACAAACATTTATAAATAAAAACTGCAAAAACCATAAAAATTTTGATCAACTTTGTGTAACTATCTTGTTTCTATAATGTAACGTCAGATTTTTTGTTTTTCATTCTCCCATTAAAATTCTTTTAGTTGAAAAATAACGAGTTTCATTTATGTACCGAACGCATTATAATGGATATGGTTATATGCACACAATCTAATTAGATTATTTACCTCTACTAAGTAGTAGGCAACGTAAATATAATAAATTTGTACAAAACGCTACATTATTGAATTTTTCTACATACCTGTATAGTTTAGAATAATAAAAAATTTTATGAACATGCCCTAGTTTATCAAAAGTCAACCGAAAAGGAAATCTGCAGATTTACAAACACCTTGCCATAATTAATCCAGTACTTGTGAAGGATCACAAATATTTGCCAGCCTGCCAGCAACAAACCTTATATTGCGCTGTAGCGTATAGCTTCATTAAACCCTGTCCTCCACAAATCCGACCCGGTCAGCGAACTCCATGCTATTGACCAGTACTATAGTGTTTGTTAGGAACTGTCAAAAATACAAGAAAAATAGATGACGTGCAATTTAAAGCCGGATATTTCTAAGGTATACAACTATCAATCGTTCATACAGCCGTTCATCTTCGTGAATTTATAGTTAATCCTAATAATGATATGTTCGCCAGCATGTACTTGCAAAGTAGGAGTAAAAAATATATGAGGGAAGTATAAATTGCCTCAGGATTTTTGTAGTAGCAACAGTTATAAACATGTAAAATTTATAAAATTCATATTATTTTTCAAAGTTGCTACTACAAAATACATTTATTCCATCACCCAGTCAATTTCTAGATTCTAGTAGATGAAAATTTCTTTAATTGCATGCTCAGCCAAGTTTACGTCGCTTTAATCGCCTGTCCATCTCATATAAATTTCTGCCCCTCCAGTGCTTCTTAAATGGAGCAAATAAATGATAATAGCAAAACACGAAGTCAGGAATGTAAGAAGCATGTGAGTGTATTGTAAATCAAACGGGAAGCAAGCGGACGAGAGTTACCCTATAAGAGAATTTCATCTTTACTCAAAAATCCTCAACGCTTGATTCTTATGGCTTCTTTTACTTACAGGAGCAGTCCACTGTAATATGTTACATTTATTGCTCCTCGTTCTCTTAAAACATTCACACAAGTTGGATTTTGAATAGACCAGAACACTACCATCATCTGTACTCCTATGGATGGTGGGCGGAGACCTACGCAACCCCGTTACTGCCTACCTGCTTATTTTCTTGTATGTAGCGGTGAACCCAAGACTGATTAGGTGTTATGAAGCTTCCTAAGAAATAGTTTTATTGATTTTGAAAATGTTGCAGATGTTTCTGAGAAATCATAGTTAGTTTTTATCTCTGTGCGTCGGACAGTTTTGATGACTTCCACCGTGAGCTAACTTAAGAAAATTTAAGTTTATCACGGACGATGACTTGTAGTGTATGAAACATAGCTTACAGTAATTTCGTAAATTCGCCAACTGATAGTCAGCTGTTTATTCGAACAAACTCATCAGTTTGTCGGACATTCATCTCGCTTACTGAAGTACAAATTCGTGAAGCATCAGGTGCATTTTCTACAAATATACAGCCGATCTTGAACAAATTACATCATTTAAATGACTTATCCAAATTGTGGTTGAAGTCGGTGAAGTATGTAAGCGACTTTTTCAACCACTGTAGTAGAGCAGCTATGACAGTTCTGGACCACTCCGAAAAATTCAAAGTGAAATTCCCCCAGATCTGGGGGAAAATCGATGTTTGTTATCGAAAAGCTCCATAAGAGGCCATGTGTTAGAGAGAGACAGAATTTGGTTTTCCCCCAGATATAGTACCAACCTAAATAGAAAATCACCAACTCGATTTTGCAATTTTTGTATCAAGGTGTCCGCTATAACATGGGGCTCAAGATGGCCGCTATAGCATGGAGCCCAAAATGGCCACCGAGTTGGTGGAGGAGCGAAGCCCTAGATGAAGGAATGGGGCCCTAAGACGACCGCCAGTGCATGGGAGCCCCAAGATGGCCGATATAGCATGGGGCCCAAGATGGCAACCGATTTGGTGGAAGGGCGAAGCGCTAGATACAGGAATGGGGCCCCAAGATGGCCGCCAGAGCATGGGAGCCCCCAAGATGGCCGCTATAGCATGGGGCCCAAGATGGCCACCGAGTTGGTGGAGGGGCGAAGCCCTAGATGCAGGAATGGGGCTCCAAGATGGCTGCCAGGGCCTGGGGGCTCCCAAGATGGCCGCGATAGCATGGGGCCCAAGATGGCCACCGAGTTGGTGGAGGGGCGAAGCCCTAGATGCAGGAATTGGGGCCCCAAGATGGCCGCCAGAGCATGTGGCCCCCCAAGATGCCAGCTATAGCATGGTGCCCAAGATGGTCACCGAGTTGGTGGAGGGTCGAAGCCCTAGGTGTAGAAATTGGCCCCGAGGCTCTTCCCCAGCGGTAGAAATGGGGCCCCAAGATGGCCGCTGGGTTGGTTGAGGGGCACAGCCCTATTAGCCATATGAGGACGCTTAAGTCATGGGGGATATCGTCCATTTTGCAAGGATACGTGTGGTCGGTCATTTTGAAAGCGAAGTGGAGCCCAAAATGCACTCTGAGTCGGTTGAGACGAAACCCTAGGTGTAGAAATGGGACCTCGGACTTTGCCCCAGCAGTAGTAAAGGAGGCCCAATATTTGAAAGCGAACGTCATCTACGAGTGTAGCGACGTAGTTCTTTGTGCTTGAGGCTTTGCTAAATAAAAAGTAAACGCGTACGGCGTCTATGTAGTTTTAATGTAGGTTAGGTTTGCGACTTGTTTAAGTTGTTTGCAAGCGGCGAAATTAGGCGAGAAATTTAAATAATATTTTAAAGGGAAATAAAAGATCATTTATACTGTTAAATCGCTTTGTTTGCGAAATGTTACTATTCTAATTTAAGTCTTTATATAAAGTAAAATACGCAATATGAAATTTATATTTGTTTTAAAAACATTTTGTATGCATCCTAATTAATCGACTTTTATAATAAATTTTTTGCGTGAAAATCGAAGTTTCGGTTTAACTTAAAAGAACCCGCTCAATAAGTGCTCAAAATATTGCTAAAGTATGATATTTATTCCATAATTATTTTAATTTGGGATACAAGTCTATGATAGCGAGCATAGCGATATTAAAGCGTAAAGTACATACCAGATTAATCCTAGGCGGATGAATAGCTACACCCGATATATCACATCAAAAAAAATTAATGAAAACAACACACATAGTAAAACACGCGTTTACACCGTTGAAAGACCGCAAACTTACTGATACTTTGCAAGCAACAAACATAATGTATAACAGGATATGTTTTGATGAGTCATCACTATTCGTTTAGTTAAACAATCAAATATAGTCCTACCATTTAAATAAAACTGCTTTTATATAAATATATATATATATATATATATATATATATATATAAAACAAAACACTTCGTATTTGTAAAATCTTTTATTTTATTTAGCTATTAGACATTTCAAAACCTAAGAACTAATTAAGTAAAATTGAAGCATCTTCCCAAGTAGGTTTTGGAATGCCCAACCATTTGATGTAAACCTTCTTTCCTTTGTGTTTCAGCATCTTTTCAACGCGAGTCGACTTCTGGAGTTCCTGCTCGTAGAAACCGCCAAGGATGGGCTGATTCGGCAGGTCAATGAGCTAATAGGTAACTGGGTCTGTAAATAGAATTTTAGGAATTTTAAACCGTTCGGTGACCAATTGGGCGTAAATTATTTTTCAAAAACGCCTTTGAATTTGTTAATTCACACAACGTCACCGACTTTGTAACGATGTTTACCAAATATCTTTAAACGGTTGTATACGTGATCGAGTTTCGTGTTAGAAGTGACGTCAGCAGGCTTCATTCCAGTAGTTCGATGTCTACAATTGTTATAGTTTTTGGTGATGTCATGCAGGACATCGATCCAGCGATATTTTTCGAGCAGACTAAAAGTCTTTTACAAATCTTGCTTAATGGTTCTAATAACTCGTTCGGCCATTGCAACTTTCTTCGTCGAATAAGTAGAGTAATTATTGATGTTGTAGGTCTTCATTAAGTTTGAAAATTTATCTTTGTAAAACTCTCTGCCATTATCAGTCTGCAAATTTTGGGGAATACGCCGAACATCATTTTTAAAAATCGAAGTCATAGCTTTAGTAACATCATCACCGGTCTTTGACTTTAACGGGCGAGTCCATAAAAATTTCTAATAACAATCAATGACCACTAAAATGTATTTGTAACCTTTATTTTGTTTGGCGTAAGGTATAAATTGGCCTAAATCTGCTTGCCATAACTCATCTAGCCCCTTAATTATTGTTCGCCTTCGAGGATAGTTTCTCTTAGCAAGTTTATGCAGCCCCTTCATGATTTGATGTTTATACATTATTACTTTAACAAACAGCTAAAGCCTATTGATGACCTACACGCAAGAAGTTGTTATTTGTAGGCATGCATATGTATCCGCCCTTGGCTAGCTCTTCTAAGATTGCTATAATTTCGTTATAATGTCCCGAATGACCTGCAAGATTTTCGGCCCACAGAAGCTGTAGTTTGTCGAGTAATTCGTGAACGCTATCCCAATACTTGTACTCGGGTCGATTAGGATATACTTCTTTGAAAAGTTCACTGCCTAGACTAGTATAACGTTTCTTTTTGCTGTGTGTGCCTCTGCAGCAGCCGATATTTCTTGTCTTTCACCTCATCCAGTATAGGTTTAATTACATTTACGTACTTGTAGTATTTGTTGCCTCTTATTTGGCTGGTAGGGTTAAAATTGCGTCTTATAACGTTTGTGCTCAATACTATTCTTCTATGTTTGTCTCTATCGACTTGTTGAACTCGTGAAAAATTCGGCTTCTTCATAATCAACAATTCATACCAGCCAGGCGTTCCTTCATATTTATGTCCTTTATTAACTAGGCCACTGCCTTTAATTTCTACAGCATCTTTACCAAGTAGCCATTTATTGGTATCGAGGTTGTACGTAATTCCGCATGTAGTATCAATTATGTTCTGGGTAGCTCTAATCATAAGTTCGAGGTAGTACCGAGCTAGTTCCGCATATTGTTCAAAGAATGCATCAGCACCGGGCTCTTCCAGCATGGATAGTAACGTTGCCGAATCGGTATGAGTTGAAGGGGGAGGTGACGGCAACGTTAGCGCAGCAGTTGATTGACCTATGGTACCTATTGGCACATCTCGAAGAAATCTAACCTCACCAATATCAGGAGCTGATTTCACTCGCAAACGTGAAGAAGATGTTCGAGGAAATAAACGATTTGGTATTCGGGTTGCTTTTGTGGTAGTCGCAGTACTAGTAGCGGCAATTTCTTCTTCTTCTTACTTCTTTATGGGGAACGATGGAGATGGTTGTTGTTGTTGATTAATTTTAGAAGCAATTTCCGTAAGACGTTTTATAATGGGCTTATAAGTTTTCTCTATA
>JAHWXV010001553.1:0-17582 GCA_024586415.1 Phrixothrix hirtus | reverse complement strand
TTTGAAGATCTACATTTTCACAATCTGTTGTAAGAATTAAATGCCATTGCTAATTCTTGAACGTTAAACTCGGCATGAGAATTTCCAGAATAAGCAACGAAAAAATAAAATTATTTCAAATAATCGAAAGAGGTTTTATTTGGATTACCTTTTTCTTTTTTTCTTTGTGAAGATCTACATTTTCGCAATCAGTTGTAAGAATTAACTTCCATTGCTAATTCTTGAGCCTCAAACTCGGCATGCGAATTTTCAAAATAAGCAACGACAAAATAAAATTATTTCAAATAATCGGTAGAAGTTTTGTTTGGATTACCTTTTTTCTTTTTTTCTTTTTGAAGATCTACATTTTCACAGTCAGTTGTAAGAATTACTTGCCATTGCTAATTCTTGAATGTTAAACTCGGCATGCGAATTTCTAGAATAAGCAACGCCAAATTAAATTGTTTCAAATAGTGCAATCAAAAGTATTTAACGATTCAAGTGTATAAAGAGTTACAAATTAAACAAAAATGTTAAATAAATAACTAATTAATATAGAATATGTAATTAAACAAATAAAATTTTAACTCTAAGAAAGTAAATGTAAAGAAACTTCTATAATAATTAAACGATAAAAACACAAGGGACTATTAAAAAAATCAAAGGTCAGTGATTTATTAGATAAGCTCACGTGTAAAATTATTATTATACTGGGTGTCCCAAAAATAAGTGACACCCTGCAAATTGTGGGTACAAAGTTTTCCGATAATTTTTTTTAAAAATTTGGTTTTCGAAATATTAACACTTATAGTATTAAGTCCAACCCTGACGTGTGCGCCGTGTCGAATAGTAATATCGTTGCCCTTGATTTGTATTACTCATCGGTATATCTTGAATTAGGAACATGTTTGTTTCTAAAGATATTTATTCCAGAATATAACGTTAAAAGAATCTTGTTACTTTACCTGACATTTTAGAACAGTAATGCTCGATCTCTAACCGAACGGAAAATTTAAAAATCATTTTGTAATGAGTCCTAGCTTGAAGTCACTGATAATATATAATGCCTCGAGTAACACCTAAGACGGAGAGTGGGTCCAGGATTTTTGAGTAATAAGTGTCGGTTTTGCAGCTTAAACTAAAACGTAAAATTATATACACACGGTTTATAGACAGAAAGTTTTCAGAGCTTTTTTAAGTTACTGATATTGATTTATAATACACATTGGTTGTTGGACCTTTCTGTATATGCAAGTATTTGAAATTATTAATTAAAACTGATCTATCAAATGATTTTGCAGGTCCTCGTAAAAATGCACTCTTGTATTTGTTAAACGCAAGTTTGTTCTATTTATAATGTACTCATTCTAATTTGATTACTTATAAATGTTATATTTTCTTAGTTGTTATGATTAATCAAAACTTTACTTGTTCACAATGAACTTGTATTTATTCATTATTATATTTTATACCTTTTTAAATTTGCATGCTTATTTAATTCGGATCTGGTAACTTAGTTAAGACCTTTTATGAATTTTAATGCTTATCGCACATTGTGTGCTCATTCTATTATCGACAGTGTATTTAACAATAATTAGACAATAGAAGTTTAACAAATTTATTACAAACTCAATTAGAAATTATATACAATAAATGAACATTTTCAAAATTAATTTAATTATTACAGAATTCTTTAGCAGAATTTATTTAGTGCTTTTAATCTTTGTCACTTGAAAGTAGATGTAGTTACTTTAAGAATTGCTAGCTATTGTATCGTAGATGACGTATGCCAGTAATGCTTTCTATCGATATTATCGATTGTACAAAATGGGTGGTGAAACGTACGAAACCTTTGCCACGATAACTAGCTCAGAAGCAAAGCGGTAGAGTAGGATAATAATAAAATATACTTCTCGGTAAAGTCCAGTGGTTCGCATTAAGTCGACGCTTTCCTATAAAAAAACAATAAAATAACAGTAAAAGTAGGGGCCAGTCGTTCATATTAACAGCAACAGGTAACACCTGAAGGACAAGATGTCCACCTAAAGTAAAACTATTCGCAGTATTTGTTCAACATCCGGAGGAGCCTACATAAGAAAATTCTAAATTCATTTAAAGTAGAAAAAGGAAGGATTTGAGAAATTAGAACAAGTCAATCTAAACAAATAAATGGGTATTTATTCAAACCCTAATATATCGTGTAGACATCTAGCATAACATCATTATTTTCAAGAAAAATTGTATAAAGTATCAACAGTATTTTATATTCTGATTAAGGACGCATTTAACAAGCAAACGGAAAAATGAAGTGCTTTTTATAGATCAAAGCTATCCTAGAATATTACATTGAGTTCTCGTATTTACTAAATATGATATTACGTTTCTTTAAATTTAAGTAAAGTGATTATATAGGAAAAAGTGTAATGAACAAGAAGCTCGTTACTCAAAAAGGTTAAAAAAACAATACAAAATATTGATAGTTATAATTAATTAATTTCTTAATGAAAGCTAAGAATAAGAGGGTCAGCAAACTGTAAGTAAATTTATAAAAATTGATTGTAAAAACGAACATTTGTAGAAGCGAGCTAAACAATGCGTGCAATAAAGATATCAAAAGAAAACCATCTAAAAGTAAGTCCGTTCTTTTACAGACTAAATATAATTAACCATCAATTTAAAGTAAAAAAAAGAATTAGCCTTTATATCCTTTCTCTAGAGAAATATATTTATATTGCGTGTATGCATTGTGCATACCCTGTATATTGAAAACAATTTAAAGAAATAAAGCTTTAGATAGATCGTATCTTAATATTATATCTTGCAATAACTGTAAAGCTATGGATTATCATTGAAATAGAAGTATATTATTTTTGAAAAGCAAAAAAATTTCGACACAATTATTTTACATAATAAGTACATTTATAGCTGAAGCTAATAATTAATTTCGTCTACATTACATGAAATTTATAGAAAAACTATATTTTAAACACAAACAAATTTACCGCAGAACTTTTATTCCTTGTATCTTATCGGAACTAGCACATGTTGATCTGGTCATGACTCGAAGTTACAAATTACGTCTGTACAGTAGGTATGAAGGAAGGTAATTCATTATCGACGCCTAAAATATTTAAAAATTATTTACCAATTTATAAGGATGACTTCGTCTATACGCTGACGGAGCTGTACCATTATTTAAGCAACTAATAATTAGCAAATTAAAATTTTTACGATCTTAAGAAATCCATTCTTCAGCATAGCATATGAGAAAAAGACTTAATGAGCACCGTGTGTTACATCACCATCTTATAATATAACTATCTTCAGAAGCCAGCATAACCCATAGTATTAATTAGGGACAGAAGAGTACGGTCCTACCAGTCAAGCTAAAAAGAATAGACCAAAAACGAATTATTAATTAGAGCTTCCCGTTGTATCGAATATGAACAACGCCTTTTTTAACAATAAGAATAAGAAATTCTAATACGTCACATTGGGCATCTAAACGTTAGTAAAGAAAAGTAAGAAGTGTTCGTTCAAGGCGGTCCACGCCCAAAAACTTAACAAAAAAGTGAAAGATACGAAATTGTATTCTATTGAATTTAAAAACTTTAAAACGGATTTTTATATTCCAAACCTTTCCTCAGATAGCGATACTTACTGAATAAATAAGTTATATGAAAGGAATCCTCTAAATTATTCAAATTAATTAGTAGTAACCGTTGTTTTTAAATACTAACAACAGAAAGCATTATTCATTAAGATAAATATATCAAGATACCCAAAAAAACGAATTTTGATAATTTAATACTAAAAACTCTATACCTATTTATCATAAAAGAAATTATACACAGGTATATATAGAGTGTACCTAAATAAATAAGAAATAAATATTTACATGTCAAGGAGAGACCGTGACACCTTGTTTACAAACAAATTCTTAATTTATTTAATGTTCGCGGATGCTGTTAATTGTTATAAGTGCTATCAGTTTATTTAAAAAAATTACAGTGTCTTCTTGGGTTATATTTGTGCGACGAGGCGCCCGGTTACGATCAACTACGTTATGGGTGACGGAGACCAAGAAATAAATTCTCTATCTGGCAATTTACAGGTGAGGAGACGGGATGAATGTTTCACATCCACATGGACCGAAACACTGTTTATTTATAACTAAACGGGTATGTAAAATCAAATTCCTCTCTTTTACTACAAAGTTCGACAATTAGTACAACTTCAACTTAACCAAATTGATTAATTATGTCAATTAAAGCATTACACTTTTTGATTGTTAAAGTTAAATAAAGCGGAGATTCTATGTATTATGCACTTTGTCTTAATCATTTAAAGAAAGAATGCATATGTTCAGTTCAGAATCTCGGTACGGTAATTTGTGGTTTATGAGCGGCTGAATGCGCTTATAAGTCACAAGCTATGGATTCAATTAATACGATACTATTCAAATTAGGTTTGATAGTATCCTCGGACGAGTAACTATTCGAAAGACGATCGAATGAACTCTAATTTAATAGCAGGCAATCATAGGAATTTATATGATTCTCAAACTTATTTCTAGCACAAAGAATAAACGCACTTGACGTTTTTCGTTAAAAATATCGGATAATTAAATATTTTAAGGCAAATAATTATTATAACTTGATTAATAACTACTAACAGTAAATTTTAATGCAAAACAATTATGTAATTCGTGGCGGAAATGCTAAAACAAACAAAAATATGTTTACAAGGTTCTGTAAAAGCTAAATCAAAAATATAAATTATGTAACTTATTACAATGCTTAATAGAGCATTAAAAATACATAGACATTTCGAATACAATCAGACTAAGTTAATTACAGCGGTTTTAAATCATAGAAATTTTCATATTTGTGACATATTTTAAATGTGTGCATATCGATAAACGATATCACACCTCGCAGTGAATTATTTACAAGCGGAAAGGTCAAAGTGTGAACTCGTTAACCTAGAAAATGAATGTTTACAAAACAAGAACTGCTTATCTTTGAGTTGTATAGCTTTTGATAAAAACGTAATTAAACTAGTTTATACAGGGATAAACACGTTTGCAGACTGAAACGGCGTTAAAAATATATACAGTAAGTTAAAAATAAAGAGTCATTTGTAAAATTCCTTCGCATTTGAACCAAATTAATTAAAACAAAACAGGAAGGTTAATTTTGTGGCTTTCAAAATTCATTACAATTTTTGCAAAGCAATGTATTTTTCAGTTTTCTTTTGTTTATAATAATAATTTTTAAGGAATAATAATGGTCAATTAATTTGTTTTAGAATATCTCCATTGGACACGTTTACACATTTTAAAACAAACTTAATTCTATTAAGATAAAACAATTTAGAAGCTTGTGCTTTTAACAAATTAAATTTTAATTTATCACAGCTGACTTAAAATTGTTGTGTTATTTCAAGGCTAAACATTGCGTGTTTTTATATGCATATTAAATTACAAAAGTACGTGTTTGCTATCGTTGCATTCATAATTTCTTTTAGTTAGTAGACAGGATTGAATTTAAAATGAATTATATCATTTAAATTTTCAAAATTTAAAAATCGTTTTTGAAAAAAATCGTAAGGAAGTTGTGCTCTTGTCAGGATTTTTCTTCGTATTTTCAGATCTTAGAAGTTTGAGTTTTTATAAAAATGGTGGCTGTCATGAAAACGTGAGAGATTATTAGATTTTATTTTTCTGATGAAAATGAATTAATTGATTGTCCCAATTTACTACAAATTGTAATGCTATATGCTCCAACTCATTGGACTAACGTAAGAAAAGCATCACCAATGATCAGAGTATTCTTGGCTGCTAACAAATTTGTTCCTTACACTGGTACGGATGTTTGTCATGCGCATTGGATAAAATTGTACAAAACCTTACAACAGTTTTATCCTAATAATTAATAACCATATAAATAATTCACTTTAATATTGATTAAAAATTGAATACGAGTCTTCAAAAAAACGTAATATTTAGGTTAGTACTTAAAGTTAGTTTTATCTTGGTTTAGTTATTAACTGACAATGAAAAAATCAAATATAAGGCATCTACATAGCATAGCTCAGCAATAATAATGTAAAAGTATTGTAGATCAGCATCAAGGCAGTTGGGTACTTTCATATATCGGAAAATACTTTCTTTTTTTGATAATAATGCAAGTAAATCGTCACAGAAATTCACTTGTAATAATAAAACATTCAAAAATAATCAGAAAGTTGTTTAAAATACTTTACAAATTTCAAATATTTACGAATTCAATGGCGGTATCAATAACGTACGCTATTGGTCGTAACGTCACGAACCAGATAGAAAAAGAATACTTGATCGGTGTGAAGCAGTTTAATTATGGTAAACATCACAATACCCAACATATTCGAGGTTATACAAATCAGATCCGCTGTGTAGTAGTAAAACTAGCTTTAACATTAATAATCGTGCCGCACAGTTTATTAAGCCATTTATTAATGGAAAAAGGATATGTGAAGGATACAACTTGCTTAGAGTGAACATTTTTTTGGTAGGAGAATTTTTTAAAAATGATTCGCGGATGTTGTTTAAAATACTTTACAAATTTCAAATATTTACGAATTCAATGGCGGTATCAATAACGTACGCTATCGGTCGTAACGTCACGAACCAGATAGAAAAGGAATACTTGATCGGTGTGAAGCAGTTTAATTATGGTAAACATCACAATACCCAACATATTCGAGGTTATACAAATCAGATCCGCTGTGTAGTTTTGAAAAACTAGCTTTAACATTAATAATCGTGCCGCACAGTTTATTAAGCCATTTATTAATGTAAAAAGGATATGTGAAGGATACAACTTGCTTAGAGTGAACATTTTTTTGGTAGGAGAATTTTTTAAAAATGATTCGCGGATAAACTTAGCAGAAATCAGAGGCACAAGAGGAAATAAATGAATAGCGTTACTTACAAAACATTAGTTAAATACTGCAAAATTGCTTTTAAAAGTCTTAACTACTTATTTTAATTAATTAGGTATTATTTATTTTGTAGATCATAAAGACAGTCCTATGGTGATAATGCTATAGCATATATACAAATTAAACGGAACAATAATAGTTGTATTGCGAAAGCAAAGATATGCCTGGAACACCGAATTCATAATAAAGCATGTATGGTGTCATTTACAATAGATGAAATCGTAGCAAATATTCAGTCTTACGATTGTGCAAGATTATCTGGTAATTTATTTGAATTGATTTGATGACGATAATGGTACATACATATATAAATTATTGCAATCCAGTAGGCTGTAAGGATGCGATAGCATTACTAATGTGAGTGCATTGGAGAAGTGAGGATCCAACTCCTACTGATGTTACGTGTTATTCGAAAAAGCCTCACTTGGCTACTGTTGAATCTGCAATCAAATTTATGACAAGTAGGAGTTTTAACATCATTTTGTTTTTACAATGAGGTATTGAACCACCACTTATACATTTTTTAAAGTGTCATATTTCGAGATTTTTACCGTTCAAGACCGGTTACCCGACTACCAGCATAGAACGCTACTGGCTGTTGACGTCACTTGACCGCGGTCAAATGGCGCCAAATTCGGAAATTCAAATTTTTGAGTCATACAAAAGTAATAAATTGTTTAAAACCATGAATACAGCTAAGGACTGCTTCAACATGCCATATTTTTACAAAAAAAAATAGGAAAAAGTTCCCAATTAGTCCAATTGGGATTAAATCTCGTTCTAATTGTCTTTAAATAAATAAATAAAGAATTTGCGTTCAAAGTTTTTGAATCCTAGTAATTTCGGTGATGATGCTGGTTGTCACCAAAAGTTAAGGTCAGAATCGGACGTTAGAACTACACGTATCGACTTGCAAATCAATTCCTCGAACGCCGCCACAAGTAACTCGATGGTCCGTGCTAAACCCTACCTAGAACCACAAATATATTAAGGCGACGTCAATGTGGTAAAATCTCCGTGTGTGGGTGAGATGAAGTAAGGTGTGATAACCCTTTTTTTGAGGTACTGTCTCTACCGATTAATTTATTTCTTGTTGCGTGTGTGAATCATCCTCTTTTGTAGTGGCCAGAACGCCCTCGAGTAGTACGCCCATTTTTGTACAGAACATCCGAAAGGCACCCTTAATTTTGACATTCATGGCTGTAACTTTAGTAGACGACCTGTTAGATGTAAGCTAGATTAAAAATTGCTCTGTATAATGCCAACTCCCTTTAGCTTAAAAGACGAACCCGTGGGTTGGGATTCCTCCAATCGTTGCAGCCGAGAGCTAGTCATGTATTGTACAATTGAATGCTTGCTCAGAGATTGACAGTTATTATATTTATTGATTGTTCAAGTTTACTTGCATTTTATTTTGTGGTTACGTAGCCTTAAGAATTACAATTGATACCTACAGGTTCGTCAGGGTGTCAGAGCGACCTTCCACACCGGACTTTCGGCAGTGGATTCATTGGTAGCATTGTAAGATATTGCGCTTGATACTCAGGTAATCAACCACCAGCCTCCGTTAACGAGTGAGGCCAGTTATGTCTCGTTGGTCTTCGACCTGGTGTCCCCTCTTTCATTGTCCTAGACAGTGGCGCCCCTAATTACAACTCCGCTTCTTAACCAGATTGATTATGTACTGCCGGAATCTGCTGATCAGAAATTTATGTCCGCAGGACGAAGCGTTCATAAGCGACTCCTGTGTATAGCTTAGACCCCGCTCCTCGCACCGCCGTAGTTGGTCTGGCTCTCTTAGAACGTGGTCGTCGTCCTGGGAACGTTGGTCGGTAGTTCGCGACGAATTGAACCGTGGCACTCTAAGGTGCCCAGTTTGCGCAGTGTCGGTTTTTGGCACACCCTATATATACAATACAGAAATGAGGTATGTAGCGACACCTAGTAGTAGCAATATTATTCAACATTAAGTAGATTTTATACTTATAGAAAACCATAAGGAACCATTATAACTAAAATGTTTATTCGAAAATATCGCCGGAAACGGTTTTGATAATATTTAATCTATCAATTCTACAGAAATATGATAAGGTAATAAAAATTTCACGGAAAACTAATAAATTTGCCGTATAAATAAGGCTAACTTGGCATTTCCCAATCAGATGCTCTTTGCTTCCCGTATACTATAAACAAATCACCTTACTTCCCTGAATATAAATCGGGGGACCTGTTCTTGATTTACTTTTATACTCGAATATGCTTCAGGACGTATTCAAAATATAAACATATAGGTGAACATATTCAAGGATTAAAAAATTCCTCTGCAAATCCATATGTAATTACTATTAGACGTGAAACCCTCCTTAATGATAAATAGATATTATGTAACCTTACGTACTTATACGAAGAAAAACATAACCACAAATAGCTGCCACGAAATCAGGACGTATTCTCAGATATGCCATTTTACATATTTCACAGTATACACTTCCCCTTTTGATACTGATGAATAAAGCAAATTCAACACCATGAACTGATCACTAAACAAATTACATTAAAGGAAACGTAGACATTTCTTTTAACACAACTGCATGTAACCTTAGAGTATGAAATGCTAGCTGAAATATTCAATCAATTGCGTGTATAGATTAAGTTTTAGAATAGAATATGCAAATATTGTACATACAAATAAAAACATTTTACATATATGGATTAAAATGCATCGTGAATTTAATCGAACTAACAAACAAGTAAAACGCTTACGATGATAAGTAATAACTGATACACAAAACGGCAAGGTTAAATTACAAACTGAAATAAACCGCTCAACAAGCGAACCAACTACGCCCCGAATAAATAAAACTTCTATATACATAATATATAGGTGTAGTTCGTTACGAAGTTGAATTTATAAGATAAGTATCATTAATATACAAACAACCGAAAGTGAAACTCACTTGCGAATTAAACATTATGTGCCACGAACTAAAACAAACTAACATTATGAGCACCCTGAACTTCGTAACACGTTTAGAACAAAATAGTTCGGAACCCATAACCTCAGAGCCATTATACAGCCAATTTGAGTCCTCAGTGGAAACCGGCCTTGAAATCTTATTATTTTCTAGGAATGTACCTGAGTGACGTCCAAAAAATTTTACTTACTATACGCTAACGCAACCTGTGACTAGACTTAGTCCATGATCTCTTCGAACGTTGTTGATCAACCATATATATATAGAGATCGGGGCGACTGAAAAAGTCCTTTGATCCGGAGTATTCGCTGTACAACCGCCGCGCTTGTATCTGTTGATTTAGCAGTAACAATTGTACGCGTGATTTTAAATTAGCTAGAAAAAGCATAGCTATTGCTAAAAAATTTTAACTTTACAACGATACAGACAGTTTATTACTTAAATTAATATATCCTAGTTTTATGTATATCATGCGTTATTCTTAAATACAGTACTTTAACGAAGCTGGAGTCTGTGTCTACATTTATTTTGTAATTTAAATTTTATGTATGATGATTTAGATTATTATCAAGTTAATTAGATATAAATAATTAGATTGTTCATGAATGGTTAATTATTGTAACTATTTCATCAACAATATACCGTAACAGAGATAGTTGGATAAAATAAAAACATACATTTTTTACAGTAAAATATTTGAAACAGAGATAAAAAGATGTAAAACTTCTGTTGTCTAGTATGTATGAGTATGGAAAAATTCAGCGACGTTAATGTTAATGTAGTAGACAAATGATGAAACTATACAGGGTGATTTTAAAATCCACCGACAAACTTTAATACAATATTTTAGAGGCCTAACCACGTCTATTAACAAGAAAATCCCATAAAATAGAACACTCGTTTGGATAATGTATATACAAATAAATTATGTCTAGATGCAATCCAATTTCTACTACGTATCGCAGAGTAAATAACATGTTCAATAATATCGAATTTCTGCAGCTGTATTTGTTTATTTATGTAAAACTAACGTATCGCAATATACAATGACCTATAATTTTATTCGTTCGTAGTTTATGGAGACAACAGTTAAACACGCTCAATTACTAAAGACCATATCCAAATTTTTATAAGTACCATAATTTTGATAACTTGGTTTTGTAAAGGATTTTTCATTGTTGTAAGACATTCTTTTACGTATACGATTTTAAATTACACTGAATATAGGTCTTACAAAAACAAAATCAAAGCATTAAACTGCATTTGTTTCGCCTACTACGTTTTAGAATCAAAAAATATTTTCTTTAACCTTCCTCAACTTACAGTTTGAGACAAGATCAATACTATGTGAACTGAAGCACTTACCCTTTTTACAAGAGATCTGCAAAATCTTTTCACAATCAGCACAAACGTTGTATAATAACGAGCTATCCATTAAGGCAACGGTTCGCTGTAAAGTAAAATATTGTCTATCATTTGAATATTAGTTAATCTATCCATCATTACACAGATACGATGTTCAGCTTACACTTAAATGTAATTATATTTACAAACACACAGAACTAAGGATTATTACACTTTGGTAACAAAAAACACAAAATCGTGTGATAAAGTACAAAAATTCTAATAATTTAACATTGCGTACGTTTATAAATGAAGGCGAACTTATAAATGAAATTAACATCCTCGATTTATTTACAGCTTGTTTTAGAATAATGTTTAGAGAGCACGTTCGGTTATTCGTTATTGCAGTGGCACTCAAACAACTTCATTGCTTTATTTTAAAAGTGATTTTCATGGAAACGACTAGGAATTTATTAAAAAGAATTGTTTTCTCTCGATTTAGAACTATCCCCGCGTGTATCATCGAAGTTTGTCGGTGGGTTTTAAAATCACCCCGCATAATTAATTCCACCATATAAATTGAATATTTTTAAGCTCAACTTATTGCGCATTCAGTTTAGTCATTGATCATGTGTAATTTAGGCAACAAAACTGCATTTACCTTTACTACATTTTATCATTCACCGTTCGGCAAATTTCTGTCAACATTTACATAAAAACTTCGAACACTGTTATATTTTATTTGTTCCAATATGGACAAAGTGCACGGAAATCTAATATCTTTACTTTCTTAAATGACTTTTCTTTCTCAACTATAATTTTTAGTATGTAATTGTATAATGCCAGCTTTTTACTAGTAATAATTTTAGATTTATTACACCTGTATTCCATTTATTTCAATTTATTCTCTGCGCGTTTATTATTTTATTTTTTGCTTATAAATAGGTTATATCTCAATTTTCTAAATCATTTTTATCCCGCTTACTCAGTTTAATGTAATTGTTTGCGATTACTAGATCACACTGTTGTTTTATTACTCTTATGTATCATAATTATCCAATTATTTGCACTGAAATTCGTTATATTGGATTTGGTTTTTTTATCATTTTACCATCATCTCAATTTTATTTTTAATTCCGTTTAATTTAGATAATCCAACTTATCTAGTAATATCTAACCACTTGCTGCACTAATAAAAGTCCCAGCTAAGATACGATTAGAACTCTCGTCCATGTCGTTGGCTAGCGAGCTCTTAATCCATGCACCTACCAACACAACCAACATATCCATCATTTGAATGCAACACTTTCGGAGGATGTTTATGTAAATATGAACAAAATTTATTCTTGCTAGCAGAACTAGGTCTAAATTAAAAAGAAACTTTTGTTACTTTGATCGCCGTGATGAGGCGATACAAAGAAATTGAGAGACAGGCAGTATCTAAGTTTTTTAGTCAAAAATTTGTCCTTCATCTTGTAAATCATAACCTAAAACTTAAATTGGAATAATGCAAAAGTAATTGTGTGACTTTTGGTAAACATTTTTTAATTTAGTAAACAAAGCTCTTGCTATTGAACTCCATAAGCATCCCCTCCATAGTACCAAAATCGCCTTATAGCATACTGTGACAAACTTTGGAATTACAGTATTCTACGTCTATGAAACATTCAACAAACAGTTACCGTTACCGATAAAATCATTATTGCGGTGTGGCGGTAACAAAATTCTACAACACACACAGCATTCAGAATTTGTGTTAGAATTTTTTTAATTTTTTTAAGTTAATTATTATAAATTTAGGAGTAAATTATTTAAAAATAATATAGAATAAATTCAATTCTTTATTTAAAACATCGTTCTAAACGGAGCGCGCCGTGATAATAAAAAAATATTAATTATCCTGATAAAACCATCAAGAGTGCGGCCAAGGGACGGCTAGCAACCTTTAACAGTTAAGCTCTGCACAAATTTTGGTTAAAAACGAGCTTGTAAGTGCCACACTTTTATTATTGTCACGTGAGCATTGTTTGTAAGTGTATCTATGATACGTTTTCCTAAAGGTGAGTGTCGATTAAGCGCGCGCGCCAAGTTCGACCGTGGCAAACCTGTTCATTTACCGCGCGAGCCGGTTTTTGGCACCACGTTCGATTACGCGCGGGAGTCGTGCGTGACCGGCAATCCAGCCGACGCGACGATCAGTGCAGTTTTCGCTACTCAGCGCCAAACACGTCTTAACTGCGCGTAAGCACCGATTTTGCCGCTTGTCTAAAAATCGACCGAAATCGGATCGCATCGAGTCATGTTCGAGCGCGTCAAGGTTCGAGTTGGCTCCCGCGGCAACACGGTATCAACCACGCGCGCGCCAATATTCGCCGATTTACCGCGCTTAATAGAAAGCGATGCGGATCTTAGACGTTTGCAGGTGGTTTAGCGTGCGGTAAAGATCGTTTTGTATCGACCTTCATATATAAGCAACCGAAATACTTTTTTTAGTTCATGCTTGTTTTTTAAAGAAAATTAGTTTTGATTGCATTATAATTTACAACCAATCGAATACTAAGTTTATTGTAAGTGTAAATTGATAATGCACCGCTTCCCAATTAAATTCATTAATTTTGGTAAATTTAATAGTGCTGTTACAAAGAGGAGTGAACTTTGTTATTAGTATGGAAAAATAAGCGTAATACAGAATTTAGTAACGTTTTAGAAGAATCAATAGTGAACAAGAGATTGGATAAATATAAATTTTGAAATATTTTAATGGTTACCTTCCAAACTTAAATGAAATGTCGCTGTAGTGGGCAAAGGACAATACTTTTTTGCCAGGAAAGGCATTTTGCACGAACACATGCTAGATTTAAGTTTGACTTAAGATCTACTTAGACCTAATCCATTATTGGAATTAGAATTGAGAAATTCTTAATTTAAGAATGACAACTGATGTGAATTAATTATAAGTAAATAATATTAAGTTAAAAATCGACTCAATGAGCGTTGATTATTAGCAAAAGCAACAGTTGAAAAAAGAAATGCTTTAAAGAAAAGCGATTGCTCAATTATCACAAGAATACAAATCTAACGCATTTGCTAGCTTTCCGTTATCGTTTAAGCAATTACTAGTTTGGACGTGACAGACCTGCTTATTTTAGTATAGTGTAGAATTTTGTATGAATCAGTATTTCCACTTCTCCCTTAATTTAGAATGTCTGATGCTAGTGATCAGTATAGCGGCGAGGTTAAAGATGAAGTAGATAAACAAAGTATTTTTGTTGCAAAAATAAAAAGAAAATAGAATCGTTTTTAATAAATCACAAGTACATCAAATTAAAAAGATACAAAAAGAGCAATACAAAAAATGCTTAGTGTTACTCTTACGAGTAAATAAGTTGCAAAGAAAATAAGCAATGTGGAAGGGAAAGTGAAATTTAATATAAACAACACCGGCGACAAGAAAATTATATTAAAGCTTGGAAAAAATGCTCACTGAATGTCCAAAATAATCCTGGGTTCAATAAAATTCCGGGTAGAATATATACAGGATGATTTTAAAATCCACCGACAAAATTTAGTTTTAAATCAAGAAAAAAAATTCTTTTCCGTTTCAAAAAACAACGTCGTTAATGAAATTGTGCCCTGCAATAGCACAATGGTTGAACATGTCGTTTTAAGCGAATTAATTACAAACACATCACGCAGTTGCTACGTCATTCTTATGACTTCCGGTAAGCAAATTTACGACGATCCTATAAAGCGACGCCAGCGGCGTGACCAGTAACACTAAACAATGTTGCGACCATTTTCTTTAAAACACTTCGCGAATAGACAACTTTTGTTGGATTCAATTCATCTTGAAATACCCAAACGCGCGACTATTGCTGGTTCATATAAATAAATCCAAGTTTCGTCACCTGTAATGATGTAATAAACCAAATTTGAAACACCACGGTTAAATTTGTTCAGCATTTCCTTGCTCCGTTAAACGCGAGCCACTTTTTGAGCCTCCGTCAAATTGTGTAGAATCCATCGGGCACAATTTTTTCACACCTAATTGGTCATGCAAAATCGTTAATATTTATTTCATGTCGATGCCAAGGGTCGATTCTATTTCACGGTAAGTTACATGCCGAACCATCTCAATCATCTCATGCACAGCATCAATGTTTTTTGAAACAACTCTAATTCGCGGACGACCTTGGCAAAATTCGTCACTGAGACTACTGCGACCAAACTTGAATTTTGAAAACTAGCGATAAGTTGTTGTTTTGGATAGTGCATCGTTACCAAAAGCCGAAACAAGATGATCCATACATTGTTGTTGAGTTAAATTACTTTTAAAATCATAAAAAATTTATGCACGAAAATGTTTTAATTCCATTTTTGTCGATAGTCGTTTATTTTACTCTTAAATACAAACGTTACCAAACGATGTTTTATTCAACTATTAATGCTACATGACCTAAAAAATGTCAAATTTTACGATAGTGCCATCTATGATTCTCTAACAACGACGGAAGTACTCTATTCCCGATACATATGCAGCGCCCCTCGTATATAATTTCCGAAGGTTTATTGCCTTATTTACAATATAATTCTAGGTTTAAATAATAAGTTCTACGTCTAGCCGAATCCTGCCAAACCTCTGATGACCCCACCCGCACGACGATCTACCTGGACAATCACAGATATAAATAATTTTCATCCTGTAAGCGTAATTAAATAAACCGTAATGTTACAATGTAGCATGTGCAGAAAAGCGATTTCTCCAACTGAACAGATTCAATTAAAACATCATTTGAAACATCAATTTTTCGGCAAAGAATGCAAGTATTTCAGGACAACACAAAATTAATTAATTAACATAAGTACCAAAATTTGATTAAAGACAGAACAAGTTACATTACGTATCAAAATGAAGGACTTCAACAGTTTAATGCAGTTTCTACTACTAATGATTCACTATCAATTTGAAATATGTGTTTTAAAAAAGTCCTAATTTTATGAATTGGAATTAGAATTTTCTGTATTCGGAGCTTTGATGAAAGTCGGTAATTAAAGCAAGATTCTATTAGAGAGCTGTATATACATAATGCATTAAAGTACTAAATCAATAAAATTCTGTTTTTCAATTCGATGATATTATACAACAATTTTGAAACCTGAAAAATCTTTACTGATAGCAAAGCTGAAATTGGTGTAGAAGAAAATGGCATAGACGGAAATGGCAGTTTAAAAGCTTTTCCAATCGGAATATATACATTTGTAATGCAAACATTGCTTACTTGCAATGTAAGTAGAAAGGAGAAATATAAATTAAATTTAAAGAAATAAATAAAAGTTTTCATTAGAAGTTTAAAACAAACCTTGAGTTATAATTCAAATAGATAAAGATGTAATTAGAAATTTAAATTAGGAACTTGGTTCAGAAAGACATCATTTGGAGTAAAGGAGTAATACTATCAATAAGTTAAATATTGTTTTAACTAAACTTTATGAACAACTCATTATAAACAGAAATAAGTTTCTTTAAAAGTTTAATGTTGATTTAACAGTTAATAAAGTTTCCTTAGGTGTTTTAATAATTAAACCCAATGAACATTTATTTTATTATACCAAACTGAAAGTAAAAGTAGCATAAACAGTAATTTTTGAATTAAATGTCCCAGTCATATACATATACAGCTCCACCTTACCGTATGTGATATATTTTCTTATTCACACTATATAAAACATACCTGTGCAGGTGAAGAAAGAATTATTTTCGGTTCAAATTTTCAATATTGAAGTTTTCCCAGATATGTTTACACATTTTCACGTCTAATGATTTATAAAATCGCGTTCTTAAAAATTAATTTGCGCGCGCTCGTGTTTATGTGGGAATGCGAGTCTATATGTGTACATGTAAACGATGCGTGTGAATGCAATAGTAACAGTTTAATTTCTAGATTTTTCGCGATTTTCTCGCAAATAGATCGTAGGTAAAATGCTAATGTATAGCAGGATCGAGTCCCGTTAGTAACGTGGATAATTAAATATTTAAACTGTCATTCCTGAAATAAATGTTAATGAGCCGTAAATAACACTGGCCAACACGATTTTTGCTGAGTTCAAATTGAGACTTATTTTTTACTAATTTGGATGCGCTGATTCCGAAAATCATATTGGTTTTTACTCATCACGTCAAAATTTTGCCTTATACCATGTCTTCCTTTTTGAAGAACCATTAAAAGCCACAAAGTTGTTGACTCTGATATAGAATAAATAAATTTCAAAATTATAACAATTTATTTATTTAAATACGGA
>JAHWXV010001539.1:0-10862 GCA_024586415.1 Phrixothrix hirtus | reverse complement strand
GTTTCTGCGCACCGACAAAGGTTACATAGTTAAGTCTCAAACCTAATCCTTAATTGAAGTACATCGCTACACTCATAGATGGGCGTAGTCAAGTCGCAAAATTAACCTTTAATATGAACTTAGTCACCACACTCATAGATGGCGCGCGAGTAACGACGCGGGGAAAATTCCCATTTGAATCTGCCGCCGCCGCCATTTTTGGAACTAGATTTAGGTTGGCAACGGATTCGACGCCATCTTGTCACTAAGGCTTGGTCCCATTTCTTCTCCGGGGGTGGAGGCCATTCTTACACCTAGGGCTCCGCCCCTCCACCAACTCGGCGACAATCTTGGCCCCCATTCTCCGTCAGACATCTGGTCATGTGACTTAAGCTCCTACACGTGGCTGAGCCTGCACCTGGGGCTGTGTCCCTCCACCAATTCTGGCGGCCATCTTGGGGCCCACTTCCGCTGGGGTAGAGTCCGGGGCCCCATTTCTGCACCCGGGGCTTCGACACACTTCAACACCTAGGGCTACGCCCCTCATACACTCTGGCGGCCATCTTGTTTCGTCACTTCCGGTCCCGTGCTCTTGTTGTATTACTACTAACGTCTAATGGAGACATGTAATGTTAATCCTGATTTTGCCAACATTATCCTGTTTTCGGACGAGGCCACTTTTACGTTACATGGTTTTGTCAACAGACATAATTGTAGGTATTGACCTGCAATTAATCCACGATGGATGGAAGAAGCTCACCTTCAAAGGCCGCAAAAAGTAAATGTTTGAGCAGGCACTATTGGCCAAAATGTGATTGGTCCCTTTTTTATAGGTAGAAATCTTAAATCAGAAATTTACTTAGATTTGCTTGAGCAACATGTTTTGTCTAATTTGGAAACTCTTTGCGCTGACAGGGGAAGTGTATGGTTTCAACAAGGTGGTGCCCCAGCACATTTCGGTTTCCAGGTTCAAAAATATTAAAACCACATTCCTGAATCAATGGATAAGGTTGTAGGGGTGAGATTTAGTGGCCTACTAGATCACCAAACCTGACCCTCTTAAATTTTGCTCTATGATTAACATTTAAAATAAGTGAAATACTATTATCACATTCTTTCACACTGCTTTCAAATCGTATTATGTCCAATAATACTGCTTGCCGGTTTCCCTTTTGTGCTTCCCGATACGCGTACGACTACACCGCCATATAAGGCACTTGATTTTTGTTTTCGTTAATTATTACCACTATCATTATTATCTTGCTCCCTTTTAATTCTTCCCTCTTGCTTCAGTATTTATAAAACCACTTTCGTCTTTAGGGAATAAAGGATTAAGTTGATGATTAAATTCTTTTAAATCCGCATTACATAACCGTTGTATCAAAAATCCGTCACAGACCTCTCCTTCTAGATATTTGTTACAAATCTTTATACCTTTAGTATACTTTTTCACTAAATTACTACAATACTCGGCACTAACTCCCGAAATCTATTAACCGCTTTATGATAAGCATCAAATGCTAATGCTTGAAATTCTTGTATTAAGCATTCAATAGATGTGCGTTTACCTATAGCTTTCATCCAATGTTCCGCCGCGTAACACATCCACAATTCTATTGAATAATTTAAACACTACATAATTGTATTTATATCCCCACTACAACTTTTCCAACAGTCATTAAGTAGATGCTCTAGCAACGTCAAAGTCAACTGTAATTTTTTCAAAAACGAAATGTAATATTTCCAACAATAACAATATTCCCTCGCCTTGTTGACCTTTACATTTTTAGATAATGGTCGCAACGTTCACTTTAGTATCACTTGATAAATCTACAATACTGTTTAATAGCCTATCATAAACGATTTAAAACCTTGAGTAGTAATTGCAGCTAATCTTCGTTCTATTACAAATAAAAAACGTTGTAATTCTCTGAACGACTCTCGATCTCAGCAAATCTGATTACCATCACTATCTTCAATAATTATAATTTTTGAGTGACCTATTAAACATGACCTTTTTCGAATCAGCTTTAATCGGTGACCGCATAACCTCACTATTACTATCGAAATACTGAATTATCACGTTCATATTCTTCACTATCGTTGTTCAATCACTATATCTTAGTAGATAGGGCGACGGTTTGGCCCGGGAAAATTTCTGGGACCGTGGAAAAGTCCTTATCAGTGTCGGCTCCTTTGATGTCGCCGCCTCGATCAGGTGTTAATTAGTTTTGCAGCCATCTTGATTTCAAGGTCACGTGTCCGCCTTCTTACCGGACAGAGTCCCTAAAGACACCGAACATTTTCCTTTAACACAGAGTCAACACAAGACTCGGCAAATGCGTACCCGATTTTGAAATTGTCACCGAACCCTATTAGACGTTCAGAAAATTACGTTTCTCTGCCACACTTCTGGCACGATTAAGCTCTGAATTGACACGGACGTGCAGGAAACGCGTCTATCGTGTTGTTTTTATCTGATTCCAAAAACCAACCAATTTATTTACTTTTTCTCTAAAATTTTTCTTCTTTTCCGTTGTTCTTTATTAGCTGAACGCCACCAACATCTGACAAGTTTTCTACAGCATTCGACACACTTTTTACGCTTATCAAATGCTCTTAGACCATGCAACGCCAGATCTCTAGGTTTTTTCATAGACTTTACGGCTGTTGCGTCTTTGGGCTGAACATTTCCCTGTTAGTATTCATTCTCCCCGCTTCTACACCTGTCGAACAGTTTCTCCTTTTTCTCATCTCGATAATGAGTAGGCTCTATCTCTATCCAACTGTTATTGACAGCGTGAAATCTAAGACCCATGGTACTGCAACCAGTAAGCGCGGACGGCTAATAATAAATACAGGTGGAGCGCCCCTATTTAACTGGCACATTACCCGACCCGAGAGCCTACCCGTTACCCGACCTCTTACCCGACTCGTTACCCGGCTGTTGCCCGACTTGTTACCCGATCCGTTACCCGACCCGTTACCTAAGCCGTTTTGGAGCTGCTACATAAGCCGTTAATGAGCTGTTAAAAACCGTTCTGGAACTGTTAAAAGAGTTGTAAACCTGTAGAAAAGCTGCAAATTTCAACAAACAATTGCTCCGACTGAAGGCTCGCAACCACTCCAATTACTGTTAAACATATGTACGCTCTGTACCTACACATTACTTACGCTCAGAGATGATATCCCCCAGGTACTGTAAACATGAAAGTACGCTGACGTGATTACTTCCTGGGTGCTAATCACTTGTAATTGCCATTAAATATTATATTATTAGTTTAAAATATCTGAAGGTTGCCACTGTTTTGCTATTACCTGGATTGCTGAATATGAACGATAAAGACAAAAGAATGAAATGTAAGCTTATAAACGCTCGAACCTAACTGTTTCTCTCCCGATCTAACCTAGCTCGTGATGTAGCATTACTTGAGGGACCGATGTTTACCATGTATTTGGATACTTGGACACTTGACGTCATAATACGAGATGGCGCGGTTCTGCGCATGCTCAGATTTTAAGACATTATGTGACAACATCTGTTAAACATATCTACAGAGACTTGGTTAGTCTGTTCTAGACATTTGAATAAGGTTGTGATAAAAATAACTGCCAAAAATGACTAGTATCTAAAACAGATTTTCACACACTGTTGAATGTCAATGAAGTAGAACCTTTGTCTCCGGGTGTAATTGGCAAGGATTACGAAGAATCCAGTAAAGAATGGTATCATTTGTTTCTAGATGAAGCAGATTTTGATTTAATGATAAGCTTACTAGATATTAAATGGTATTCGCTGTGTCGTTGTCACTTTGTTGCCGATGATGATTGAAAGTACAGCACATGAATATATTCATGCTTTAGTTCATTTCACCAATGGAAAATCTGCATTAGCTTTAAGGAAACGATTACAACGTTTAAGAATAGAATTACATTAAAAAAAACATTTAAAAAAATATTGTGTTTGGATCAGGCAGTCGGTGTGTTAAGATATATTGCATGTAAAGATGATCAGAAGCCTTTAAAAGGTGACTTAGATGGACTACAAGGAAGACCTTATGTTTATTATTCAAGAAATGTGTTTAAGGATGAATGGTTACATGCAAAAGGAAAAATATGTGGTAATATGCGAGATGAATTATCGGGAGTTGCTTCAAGAGGTGTTTCGGATATTTCAAAATATACATCTTCTTACGAACTTCATGATAAAACAACTTGTTATTGTGATCGAGGGTATGAAGGAATTAAAAAGAGAAAACTGGCGAACTACAAGCGAAGAGAGTTCTACAAAACTGAAAAAGGCATCTCAATTAGAAAAATTTATAAAGAAAAGCACGTTGAGAAACAGCGATTAATTAAACAGCTGATGGAACTAGGACTTAACAAGAAACCTGAATTACAGAGCGATACTATTGTAAAATTAATAAGTATTTTTTAATTTAATAACCAATAAATAAATTACGTCAATTTAAAATACTATTTTTTGATTTGTCCATGTCTAACTCCCTGATACATTATTAGAAAAATCTTCATATGAAACATATGTAATCGTGTCCACTATAGACTTAGCTGTCCAGGGATACACTCCTTATTCATTTTTGACTACAGAATTTCCATTTAAATACATGAAGTGTCCAGGGTATAAAAGTAGTGACGTCAACTTTTTAATTTGAATACCTTAGCAACAGAGCCGATAACTTATAGCATAATATACACAAGTAATAGCAAAAAAGTGGCAACCTCCAGATATTTTAAATTAATAATATAATATTTAATGGCAATAACAAGTAATTAGCACCTGGGAAATAATCGCATGAGCGTACTTTTAAGTTTAGAGCACATGGACGATATTATCTCTCAGCGTAAGTAATGTGTAGGTATGTTTAATGTAATTGGGGCGGTTGCGAGTTTTCAGTCGGAGCAACTGTTTGGTCAAATTTACAGCTTTTCTATAGGTTTACAACTCTTTTAACAGCTCCAGAACGGCTTTCAACAGCTCCTGAACGATTTAGGTAACAGCTCCAGAACGGCTTAAGTAATGGGTCGGGTAACAGCCGGGTAACGGGTCGGGTAAAACCTCAGGTAACGGGTCGGGTAACAGGCCGGGTAACGGGTCGGGTAACGGGTCGGGTAACGGGTCGGCTAACGGGTCGGATAATAGATCAGGTAGCGAGTCGGGTAACGAGTCAGTTAAATAGGGCCGCTCCACCTGTATTTTACATTAGCCGTCAAAGCCTACTGTTTGTAGTACCATGGGTCTTAGATTTCGCTTTGTCAATAACAGTTGGATAGAGATAGAGTCTACTCATTATCGAGATGAGATTAGATAATAGCCCCAGAACAACTTAGGTAACGGGTCGGGTAACAAGTCGGGTAACAGGTGGGGTAACGGGTCGAGTAACGGGTCAGTTAAATTGGGCCGCTCCACCTGTATTTAGTATTAGCCGTTGGTTGCAGTACCATGGGCCTTAGATTTCACGCTGTCAATAACAGTTGGATAGAGGTAGAGCCTACTCATCGAGATGAGAAGAAGGAGAAACTGTTCAACAGATGTAAAGCGGGGAGAAGGAATGCGAAAAGGGAAATGTTGTGCCCAAAGGCGCAACAGCCGTAAAGTCTTTAAAAAACCTACAGATCTGGCTTTGTGTGGTCTAAGAGCGTTTGATAAGCGTAGAAAATGTGTTGAATGCTATAGAAAACTAGCACTCCGAAATGGAAGTACCTGCACAACAGAAATCTAAATTTGTAAAACTTAAGTGCGATAATTGCGATAAAACGTTTTGTCGTCAATGTTTCATGGACACGCATGGGCGGAAGGAGGAAGAAACAGCTGAAGCAAAAAATTAAAATTATTCTAGTTTAAGTTTCGACTTGTACAACAGCTAAATAGAATAAAAACATAATAAATAGAAAAGTACTGTCTTTATTATTTTGCAGTTAAAATTCAATATAATAGGTAAGCCTTTACATATCTATTTTTATTTTACGACTTTTTATTATTAAATTTCAAGAATAAATTATTTACTATTTACTGCGTTCTGCAAGAGATTTATTGGCTTAATGGCCATTCTTGTATCTATTAAAACGTGCATTTTGTAATCTTATAATTTTTAGCGCCCCTTAGCTGATATTTTAAAAATTCTTATTCTCAGGAGAGGAGCTCTCTAAATATTGTACATACATGTAATCACGTATATCAGTTTCCTGATTGCGATATCTAGCGGTACGACTCTTTTATACGTGGCTCTTCAAATGTTTTACGAATTTGTTTTATGTAATTTATTTTAGCGGTTGCCTTTGCATCTTTAGAAATTTGGCCCGCTGATCTAATTATTTAGTAGCCATTTTTAGAATCTCTTTAGGTGCCGTTGGAAAATAAAAATGGATCATACAGCTTTTACAAGCAGTGCCCAGTATATAATTTTGAAAATCGCAAGTTGGAATTTTAAAAATGGTAAGCTATCACTCAAACTTCCTGTACATATTATCTCCTCGTCTTTGTTTTGGCTTTTAAAATGTAAAACAGAGATCAAACAATTACATTTTTAGTAAAAATATATAGCCGCGTTTAAGTTTTTGTTTAGCTTACGCTGCGATTGCAGGCGTTCTTATCTCACTTAGGATTTAGGGCTCTGAGGCGCCCTATTTTAGAAAATAAATATACGGTATTATCAATTTTCGTTATTAAAATGTTAAAATTGATAATTATGCTATTTTTAGTTTTCATTATTAAATGATAGAATTTCTTCCAGCCCATAAAATATATGTTTTAATAGGTTTTTGTAAAAATAAAAGTGCCGCCTCCGAATGTTATTTGTTACATTGAAAATTTTGAAACCTTGTCACACTAATAATAGTATGACCTACTTTAGATAACATTATCGACATTCCGATATATACTATATATACTGTTAAATAAAATATTTCTTTGCGAGTACCTTAGCGAGTATACAATTTTTATTATTCAGCTATCATCATCTTATCTCCCCTCATATAATCACCCGTTTTTTGCGTGATAATTTTGGTTTTGTTAGTATTCTACTGTTATCTTTTACATCTGTAAGTGTACCTTTTGTTTTGAATTTATTAGAGCGGGAATTCCTGAGCGGCCCGCGGCACGTCTTCAGGGGGCTTCCGCTCCCTCAACCAACGGAAATATGATTACTATTAAACCATATATTTATATAATAATTTTGAATTATTAAGAACAGCTTTTCACGCATATATAATTAAATTTAAAAACTTAACGCATAAATTACATTACAATAAGGATTGAGATATCATCAAAAAACTCGAGTTTGAATCTCAGCAGAATTAACAAAAATGACGTCAATATGTGTATTATTATAAATACAACTTCCAATATATTAATTATCAATATGCTTCGTGGAGTAGTGCGTATTTCCGTTTACAGACACATACTAATCTGATGGGTAGCAGTTCAAATCGCATCATAATTAAAAAAAACGACGTCAAATAAAAATTGTGACGCGAGCAGCTGAAGCAGCATTACTATTACATATAAATACAACATCAAACATAAAAATTATCATGTGATTTCGTAGCTTAATGCTCATATCCTGTTTGAGCGTTCGTACCAACGGAAAGATTTGGAGTTCGATTCTCGCTGGGATTTGAATAAAAAATGTGACGTTACTAGCGCATCATCTCCCAAGATGGCCGTCCATCGTCTCTCTCTCCGTCTGTCTGTCTATCTATCTCTCTGTCTATTAAATTCAAGATAGTGGCAGATTCTAGATGGTGGGGGGAATTCCAAGACGGCTGGGTGGGAAGTTCAAATATGGCTGGAAGCTTCAAAGTCTTGAGGCGGAATCCCGGTAACGTCTTAAGAGGTCCGACAAGACGGCGGACACGTGACCTTGAAACCAAGATGGCTACAAAACTACCTAACATCTGCCCAAGGCGGCAACATCAAAGGAGCCGACATTGATAAGGATTTTGCTATGGTCCCAAAAATTTTCCCAGGCCAAGCCCTCGCCTTACCTATCTGTATTAAAATTAATTGTTGATTACGCATATTACTAAGCTTTGCAACTGCTAATGGTTCACCATCCGGTTGCATTTTAACACTAACAAACTTGGTCTTTGATTTATTTAAAAAGTATAAATTCTCACACAATGATGGAAAACGAGCAATTTTCTTTTCTGCCCTCTCACTGTTTGGTTGAAGCACTTACTCTAGGGTTCTGAACAATATCAACGAGACTTTCCATATTTATTAGAGGTAAGACTGTTTGTTAACAAACCACAACCATATGTCAGATGTTATCCCTTATATACCTTTACAATAATGTAAGTAACATATGATGAGTAGTGGGAACAGTGAAATTTAACTTACACTGCTAAGTAAGTTAAGAGTATTAAAGGAATAATTGATCGATATCCAATTGCGGAGACTAAATGTCCTTAACTAACTCAATGGTAGAGGGATGCCGTTGACTTAACCTTGACGCAATTTTCAACGAGTCTTTGACCTGGCCTTGACCCGATTTTGGTGGTCATTAATCTGACCTTCACTCAATTGTGTGGGGTCATTGACATGATCTTGACCCAATCGTAGAGGGGGGGGGGTCTCATTGACTTGACCTTGGCCCAATTGTGGATCCAGAACCCCCTTCGTCTACTACTTGCAGTTATTTGGGGATCATATTCATTTGACATATCAGAAGAATATAAATTGAGAGAACGTGTATTTCGCAAAAACTTATAAAACAATTAACAAGAACACTGTAAGTGTGAGGCAAACGTTCAAGTTAAAACACTAGTAAAAGCGGAACGGATTTAAAATCAATTAAAGTCAGAAGCAACGAACCGATGAGTATAGTATATACTGAAATAGACTTAATTTTGGAGAGTCAAAGAAATTTAGACGTTATCATTTATTAAACCTGTAAATTAGGCTTAGAATTAATTACGAGCCAGATAATTAATGTAGACAACGCTGGCAAATGATTACCTGGAGAGATACTTTATATAAATAATTGTTAAAACAATGGTATGCGTAAATGCCACCCGCACCGAAACTTGCGTGAAATACTGACCCGAACGGCTATATAAAGTCGAGCCGGTTCGAATTGAGACGGGATCGTCTTCGTAACTACGCCCTTTACAGGACGGACAGACCAAAGGCCCACAGAGGTGGCACGGCGATCTATGTTACATAGCACCTAGACCACATTCGCCGCTCCCAGAACTTCAAATAATCGATGCAACTGTAGTTTCTGTAAACACTGAAGACAACGGATGGATCCGCTTGGTGGGTGTTTATCACCCACCAAAAGGCGATATCGATCCTCAGGATCTGGACAACCTACTTGACAGCCCGTTTCCAACTATTCTTGCTAGCGATCTCAACGCCAAGCATCTATCCTGGAACAGTCGAAACACAAATCGCAGTGGAAGAATCATCCACGATTATGCAGCGATGAACCAAAATTTCAATATTGATGGACCTGTCGAACCAACCACGTTTCAAATCTAGGCACCCGAGACATCCTCGACACCGTTCTTCTAAAAGATGGTTCTTTCCAACACGAATTAATTACCAATTACGATCTGGATTTCGATCATAATCTTGGCTTGCATTTCCTAGGCAAAGAAACCAGTTCCCCGTGTTACAATAATTCTATTTAAACATGGCATAAATGACCCTTATGGTAGCTCAGTATGATCAGAAACATGAAACCTCACAGGGCGTGGATCCTGAAAATTAGTTAATCACAAACAATGCCAAATAAACCTAGTAAAAATATTTATTTTCAACTTGGTAATAACATCATATAATAACTAAAATCAATAATTATCACTCTATCTATCAGTCTGGAACTATAATCTAATATGACATTTAATAAAGAGGCTTTTACTTTTTTATTTAACTTTAGCTAAAGTTGTACAGCCTTTAAATATAAATTCAAGTTTACACGCAATTATCTCCTGGAAAGCAGTTAAAATTACTAGCTCGGAGTTACCACATAAACAGTAACAAGACAGAAAATAAAATTGTCTTTCAATTAACTAAATTTGTTTCTTTTAATACTAATCTGGTAAATATTTCAGTCTCATAATATTTAAGGTGTACAATACACAGAAATTAATTGAATTACTAATTCCGGTTAATAAAATAAACTGAGATTACTTGCTTATGACCGGCAGGACAGGTGTCAAGAAACTTTGCTGTCCTATAGTTGTTTATTGGTTCGATGGCTAGGACCTTCGTACTTCAATTCCGACCGTAGCCCAAGCTGTTTATGTTAACATCTTTAATCACGTGATGTCGCCACTACTAGAATCTGACATCAGCTGCTTGGACCACGTGTCCCATTGCCAGTTTTATGTACTAATTCTTAATATTTCATAATGATTGTACCCAAATCTATCGGTACCCCTAACTAACGGCCCGTATTAAAAAGAAAATTCCTTATTTACCAATAAAAAATCAAAAAGGAAAAAATGCTACCTTGTAGCAATTCCATGATAACCAATAGAAGAAATTATATTCACAAAATAACGTTGGCACTTAATAGAAACCGATTAGGTTCTTATTTTCAATTCAATTAAGCTTTGGACTGGAATTAAATCACTTTTCAACCTGTGCCCTCAAAGCACATTATGGCGGAATGTGTCATTCCCAACCGGAAAACGTCTAACGGTAAAATTAATTTCATTCGCATAGAATGCTCGAATCATAACGGACAACCGGAAATTCTATTCGGCCATATTATTTAAGTTAAATGAAAATGTTGCAAACCACTTACTACTATAGAGGAAATATTAATTATATTAATGGAATTGAAAGAATTAAAGACACTAATCCTAAACACTACTTGCACAAAATTACTTTTAACCTCTAAAGTCAATTGACA
>JAHWXV010001529.1:0-10193 GCA_024586415.1 Phrixothrix hirtus | reverse complement strand
TTCTTTTATGTTCATGCTCAGATGAAGGGATAAATTATGATCCCGAAACGTCAGCCTTAGAACAAAATATTTAATTTTGACATTTTCCTGTCTTTGACAATGTCATTTTTAAACACGAATTCTGTTTTATGCAGTAATTAATATTTTCCATTAATTAGTATCTACAAGAAGAAATATTTAATTATTATATATATATATATATATATATATATATATATATATATAGATATGATATTTATGCACTGTAATTGTCGTCAAAGCAATTAAGGTTTGTTCTTTAAAGGGATTTTTAAGCCCCTCTTCAATTTAGCTTTTATAGTAAATACAAACCTCGATTGCCTTGGCTAATGTAAAAATTATTGTTCCATATTTTTAGTCAGTAGTCATTTATCTCCGAACTTTAATTCCATTTGTGTACTAGTGAAAACGGTGAATTTTAACAATATAATGTGTTTTGTGCTCAACTAGTTCTTTCATTTATTACAAACATCATGATTGCCTAATATTATCAACTAGTCAGTGTGCGTCTAACGAATTTAATTTTGATTCAGAATTTGTTATTCTGCAAAGTAAAAAGAAAGCACTTGTTTCACGTAAAATTTAACACGTTAGGTACAACCTAAATTGCCTTCATCATTTTTAAAAGAATTATGTATAATGTAGCTTAGTTTGAACCTTGTGCCGCGTTAATTCAACTTGAAATTATCATAGACAATTTACTTCACTTTTGATATACAGGGTGAATCAATAGTCATTCACAAGAAAGGGGGCTACACCCCTGACTTTATAATTAAGGTTGACACTTCGCTACATACAGAGCGATCATAAATAATTGAGCACTTTTAGCATTAGTATATTTCTTTTCAGACTTAATCCCGTATTTGCAGTACCATTAGAGTATCTGTCTCCACTTTTAAGGTAGATCACTAACATCGTGATATACAGGGTGTTTCGCAAACATCGCCTGATTGCAGTTTCGACTTGAGAACAGTGGCGCCCACCTTTTACCGCTTTTGTTTCGATTCTGCAGTGTTTAGCCTCCCAAGTATCGACGAATCCACCTCACTCCACTGTAGCTTTACCGGCCGTGGTTAAACATTCGTGATTCCTGCAACGTGCGTTATTGTCAGTTTAGCCTGTGACAATCGGCTCCCTGATGTCATCTTGGTCTATCTAGGTGTCTGTATCTTTTCTCCTGGCTATAGCTCATACCTTGAGGCGCTCTGGTCGTATTCTGAAGGCTCTGGTTCAGAAGTACCTTACTTGCTAGCTAGTGTGTTAAACATTTATTGCTCACTGTCCCAGTACATACAATGAGTAACTACTTTCAAATTTTAAAATTGACAATTAAGATCCAGCTCAGATTAAAGGTAAAACTGCAACTTTTTGTCGAGCTAAATGTAGATCGTGATAGCAATTTTCTGTATTACCTGCTGTATCGCCGTAAGACTGTGTTATCGGGGTGATAACGACTATCAACCTATTTTCAATGCCAATGTTTATTTGAAAGTTTAAATAATTGTTTGAATTTTCACATGTAGCACTGAAATGATTCAATTGCAGCCAAAGTACTTGAAGTAATCTTACCATGTGACGTGTTCCCATCTTGCAAATTCAATTACGGTTGTATTAATTAGTGTTTGTTATGTGATAATTATGTTTGTCGGAAGTTCAAAGCGTAAACACGTCAAAAGTTCGTTTAATTTGACGCATCACCGACGAAAAAGACTATTTTTATTTTATTTTGCTAAAAACAATTGTTTTAAATAAACCTGCATTAAAAATGTATAAAACTATTAAAATGCAAAAATGCAGACAAATGTAAATTATAAAATATTCTTTTGCTAAAATTTTGTAGTACAAAAAGAAAATTCGATGCTAATAGTTAGAAATTGTTTAAACAAATAAGATCTAATTTATTTAATAGAACCGTTATTAAAAATGTAACATTCCAGGAATTTAAATTGAATGCAAGTCAAAGCCAAACATGGTAACCAATTCGTAGAATGAACTGATAAGGGTTCAATTCTACACATACTCAAAACGCAAACAAAACTGAACCCTATTTCATTACTTAATTAATAATTAAACGCATTCGATTTAAAACCAACCTTTTATAAACAAATAAATATATTCTGTTCGTAGTGAAGTAAGAAAATGATGTTAGTGATAACTGAAATATTTTAAATTCAAAATGTTAGGAATTTTAAGAGTCATAAAATATAATTAAGTTCAATAACAGCTGAACCGATGGTCCGAATAAAATGTGGTTGGCTTCAAAATTCTAATTAGCAAAAAATATAGCCTTGGGGCCGATATAAAATAAAAATACTCAAAATTTGAAATTAGCTCATTTCGTCGCCCCTCTCTCATCGAAAACGTATAAAAGCGAGCGTTTCAAACAGAAAAATTCAGGGATAGAGTTTAAAGCAGTTTGAGTGTGCGCTGAGCTTGCAACAGGTACAGACGTATTTGTTATTAACTCATTGTTCTCTTGTGATACTGTAACTTAGGCCCCTTCAGCTTGCTGCGGTGAGTCGGTTGCAGTATCCAGCTCCGATAATAGGCGTGCGATAGTGCGCAAATTTAATATTTTAATATTTTATTTGCGTGTTTGACTACCTGCTCTGCAAGATGTCCGACAGCCACCTTGTCAAGCCCACAGCCCGTGAGGTGAAAGCTTTGAAGAGCTATTACAACGCCAACGTCACTCACGACGGAAGCGAATTCTTAAAACTGCCGCCGGGGACTATAGAAAATCTCCCCAAGAATATCGCCAGGATAACACACAGCGATCCAGAGTTGGCTTTTAAAATGACGTTCAACCTACTTAAACCGTATTTCCCAAAGGAAACCGTCGCAATGCCGGAAACTTCCCGGCAAGTCTCCGCAGAAGCTGACATACCAGCGACTAAGATGCTGGAGGACACTAGGTGCTCCTCCATGGAAGAAGAAAACACGATTGTGGCTAGTGAAGTGCACAACGCCAAGCGAGAGAGCCACGTCGACGCCGAAGGCTTCAAACAGGTGAAGCGAAAGAAACAATCAAAGAAGAACATGATTGAATCGACTGCAGCCCCTATCTAGACCTCAAACGGCTACAAGGCCTTAATCGGCACCGTGCCGCTACCGTAAGGTACGTAAACCGCTCCTAAGGGGGCGACTCCGCCTATAATCCTTCGATCGAAGGAAAAGTGGCCTGAGGTCGATGCTATGCTTCGTACTCGAGGCATTGAAGTTCGCAGGGCACGAAACGTGACGTCGAGAATTAAGATCGACCCGACCACGCCTAGCGACCATCAAGGCATAAAGACCCTGCTTGAAACACAGCATCTTGCCTACCACACTTTCCGATTCCCCCATCACGAAACGTTACGGGTTGTCATAAGGAGAATCCCACACGAAATTCCCGATGAGGCCATCCAGGACGACCTCAAACAACAAGAACTATCTGTGTTATCTGTTCGTCGGATGCGCAGGGGCCCAAACAAGGTCCCACTTCTACTAAACTACGTGAAACTTAAGAACACCGGCGAGGCGAGGAAGATCCGCCAAGTGAAAGCAGTTCTCCACCTGGAAGTAGTCATTGAAGCTACTCGAAAAAGAAGAAACGCGAGAACCCAGTGCCACCGGTGCCAGCGGTTCGGCCACAGTCAAAAATTCTGTAACGCAGAGCCTGTGTGCATTAAGTGCGGGAGTGGACACATAAGTGGGGAATGTGAAAAACCGAAATTGTCTCCGGCAAAGTGTGCTAACTGCGCCATAGACCACACTTCCAGCTACAAAGGGTGCCGTAGGTACCCCAAGGTAGTAATGACAACACCAGCACCACGAAGGGACGTATCCTACTGGGATGCAGCTAAAGCCCCACCCACAACGCAACCGCGAAGTGCTAAGGTGATCCGCGATGTCCAGAATAGGGGAGGAACCTCCTTCCCGGACCTGGACATAACCACAATCACTACAATCAGCAATATCGTCGAGGCTATGAAAGGCGCAGCCACCTTCGCAGAAGGGGTGCAGAAAATCATGCAGTGCTTACCGGAGATATTCAAGTTAACCGGGCACCTAAATTCCCAAAAGGGAAGCCGTAAGCCGGCAAACAAAATCCAATCAGGACAAGAAACATTAAGGACGAAGGTGGTAAAAGTTTAAGTCAACTTGGTACATCTAGCCCATGAAGTTCGTCGTCCTAAAAATTCAAAGATAATCATCCTACTGCCTTGAGTAGTTGACTATCTCGTCTGAGAAAACATAAAAAATTTCATATTATTACTAACTGGCCGCAATTTGCAAAAAATAATATTACATACTTGCTAGGTTTTGTAATTTCAATCAGGAACACAAGATTCCATTCACTTGCTTGAAACCATTTTATGCCACACGCTACAAACGAAGTTATTTCTTTGTTTAACGCATTGATTTACATAACAGATCGAAGGTATGTATTGAAAGCTACCTATATGACACTGTTTTTAACTCTGGTATGTACAAATATGACATCTCTGATATGTTCTTGCATCGAAACAATTGCCGCAAACTAGTCTTCATTAAGCATAGCCAAACCCTCACTAAACGCTGAAAATCATGCAATACACTGAACAAGACGTTTACTAAAATACCGAATTTACCATCGTTAACATTAAATTAAACGAATGTATCCGTATTAACCTGCAAATTGCCGTCTTAAAGCTCATCCTGGCACTTGGTTGCGCATCACGCTTAATGTACATTTATTAGGTCATAAACCGGTCCGCAAATCGGCTGTTTGCGAAACTGTATAATTATTTAAAAAGGAATAGACCTAACATTCTTGTAAATAAATAATTGTCTGTAAATATTAGCTGTAAGAAAGCCTGCCTGTATATACGAGGTACGACAATTAAGTAATAAGACTTTTTTTGCAAGATGGGGCAACTCTGCAACTTGTGCAGGCGCTCCATCTTTAACCTTGATCTATAAGCTACTTCTAGTCCAAGCGGCACATTGATGCGGCCGCTCAGTCGTGTTTTTGTCTCTCATTACAGATGTGGAATCGCGAAACATTGCGCAACGGTGTGCCATTTCTTTTTGTGTTAAATTGGGTTAGAATGCGACGACAACTTACGGTAAGCTTTAGAAGGCTTTTGGAAATGAAGTTATGTCAAGCGCTCAAGTTTTTCGCTGGCATAAAATGTTTTGTGAAGGCAGAACGAATGTTGAAGATGATTACCGCAGTGGACGACTATCAACCTCACGGATTGATGTCAACGATGTAATCAATGTTTCTACAAAGAAATTGTAGGAATCTTCGAAAACGAGTTCTCCATGTTCGTGTAAACATTGCTGATAATTGGATTCTTCATCACGATAGTGCTCCATCCCATACTGCACTGTTTGTGTGGCAATTTTTAACCACAAAACGCATTTCAGTACCACCATAGCTACCTGATACGGCTCCGTGCGACGTTTTTTCTATTTGCAAGAGTTAAAATGGTGGTCAAGGGATACGATTTTCAAACAACAGAAAATGTCCAAAAAGCTATGACGAGGGTCTTGGAGGACATTACAAAAGAAAAGTTTAAGAAATGTTACCAGCAGTGGCAGAAGCGCCGGAATGAGTGTGTGCAAGCAGAAGAGAACTACTTTGAAGGAGATTACAAGATGACTAAAAGCATAAGTGATATCTTTTTCACATTAGTCTCATTACCTAATTGTTGTATCTCGTAATTATTTTTGCTTAGTTAATAATAAACACAATTACTGCATTTTAGTTGATTTATTACATGGTATAATCACAAAGGTAGAGCCTTAAGCTTAAAAATGATAAGACCAATGCAGTCTTAAAATTGATAAAAGTACAGAACTGAGTGAGTTAATAAATAACAAAAACTGCAGCATTAAGCCTAACCTAACCTAAAACTTGCAAGTTGAATTCAAATTGACAATTAAACGTAGATTAAAAATAAGTAAACATTATTTAAGTGCACAGTGTACACTGAATCAAAATTCAGAAAAAAACCATACAGGGTAAATTTAAAAAGTTATTAAGGCCTAATAACAGAATAAAAAAACCTACGAGGTAGAATTAAAGATTGAAAATTAGTCAACTTTTCTGTACGTTAATAAATTCTGTTCACAGTTAGCTAGCGAATTAAATAAGTCATATGAGACGACCCATAGAACCTATAACGGGGTAAACCGTATCTTAAGCCTCAGGTGCCGTTTTGGTTTCTGAAATCGTTCGTTGCTCCGGTAGCGTCAGTTAGAGAATATGCGGGTTTTAACGTGGTATTGGTAGGAAGTGAACTAGAATTTCAGAACGGCTTTTATAATTCAAGGTTTGAGCAAAAGTCATAGTATTTTGGGCGCACCTTGTCTTGTACTACAGGTCATAGACCGCTGGAGACTTCTGATAAGGACGATGAACTCCAATCGTGAATGAAATGGTGATAATCAGGAGACTTACTTGATTCCTTACACGCCACTGGAGAAGTTGTATCATGAGTATTATTTCAAAACCTATAATTTGGGCGCGTACCTAATTATTTAAACCTTTTACATTCCTGAAGAAAATATAATGTTATCTTATGTTCTTAAAACTAAAGGTACTTAAAATAAGAAGATAGTGAATCGGTTTAGATAAATAATTATAATCACATAAAATAATATTTACATATCTTTTCCACTAAGGTTCATGAATAGTTTAATTGTAGTAAAGAACAACTTATCCCAAATTAAGTAATTGAAAGATATAGGGATCCCCAAACAAAGACTAAATACTTAAATATCGTAATCTTAATTAATTAACTATCAAGAATAAGCTATTAACCTCTTTTCGTGACTTAAAGTGGCCCTAGCAATACTTCTGTCATTAAGTTCAGTTTAAATAATCAAGGCTTAAAAACATTGAGGTAAAATGTCCAAATCTTGCTTGATGTGAGCAACTTCCCCAATGAATTAATAGGTAGTTTTAATATTACTTCGGTACCTGTGATACTCGTAAGTGTTAACGACCAGGTTCCAGGAATTTATCGTATTGAAAATACTTGCCTCGACGTTTAATGACTCCTTTTTGAGCTGGTTGGACGGGATACGAATTTTTCGACCCTTGTTAATAGATTGGCAGAAGCGCCTGCGATTCTTAACCCTTTTCGGTTTTTGATCCACGATAAACACAAAAAACGAGTAACTAATTCGAAGCTATTATTCTAGAACGGTCACTACACTTTATGCTAAGTGTACATGTACCTTAGAAGGTCGGTACTCTAATCTGAATGCTCGAAGCAAGCTCTCCTTAACCTTCGAATTCTCGGGGAACGGGAGGGGATATGTTCTTGGTTGCCAGATATTTTTAGAAACGAACCTGCGTTTGTCAATCGTTGCAGTTAAGTACTGTTTACGTTTGAAAATCAGAGGTTTTCAAAAGTTACTTTTAAAAATAGAATTTGTAATGATAAAGAAATCCTTCTTTGTAAATGTTAGTATTGACAGAATATGGTTATTTTACACGTTTAATTATATTAATGTTATCCTATATACAGGGTGTTCCCTAAATTATAAACAAAAGTCTTTATATTTTTAGATGCGCTTACAAACCCTTACCCATCTCCGACTGAGATCTACATTCCCGGCAGAAATATAAAGTGACAGGAAGCCGTCACAGAAATTGCGCAGAAGCAGCCGTCACAACCAAACTTGGTAAGCCTGTAGATGTCACTAGTGAGGTGAGACTCAGCCATCACCGCATGCCGTTGCTTTTTGCTCTTACTGGCCCTGTAACTTAGGCCCTTTCTGCTTGCAGCGGTGAGTTGGTTACAGCATCTTGCTAATCTAATTGAGTTTTATTAGTGCACGTTGTTAGTGATTCAGTAGCTATTCGACAACATAACCAAGTTTTAATCCGTGCATCACGTGGAATTCCATGCAATACAGATATAACTCAAATAGTTAACTTCGACATACTAAATTAAAGTTTAAAGAGCCTTAGAATTCATATAGCTCCCAAAAAAAGTAAATCAGTAAATTATACAGGGTATTTTCTAAAAGTAGGTCTCTAGTTTAAAGCATATTTTGGGTCCAAAAGCCTGACAAAACTTCAAAATCATTAACGTCAAACATTTTCAAAAAAAATTCATTTTCGTAAATATCTACCACGCAATTAAAAACAAGATATTCTACATGCTATTTATTTAAGTTAAACCAAGTAGGCATCTAACACGTAAACTAAGACAAAACCACATTTACAAATACTACATTAGTTGTTGAATTCCATACTTTTTCGCAAATGCCGGATGTATTTCGATTAATTTTGTGCACGTAATTCTCAATTCATTATTATGCTTAGTTATTATACTTTTGCTAAATTGTTTGTTTATTTATCTATAAACTTAGATAATCGCAAGGAGTTCCTTTTTGGAATATTCAATAACAGAATGAGTGAGTTTGTATTCATGTCGAGCTAATTACAATCAGGTGTTTGCCAAACAAATGAACTTGTCAGTAACCTTAACTAAATATAGATACTCGTATAACATTTTTCATGACAAATATTATCCCTACTACAGTTGGTTTGCGTACAAATCTAAACAATTCTTAGTTTTTTCAAAGCATGCTTAATAAATATGTTGTTTAATGTCGCCCTTTCTTTAATTGATAGTAAGTCAGTATAAACTTTGTTTATATAGAAGGTGTAAACTATACTCAACCTGATCTATTTGATAAATAAGCGGTTTTTAAATTTTCCGTTAGGAATTCCGTTCGTCTTGGAGAAATGCTTACATATAGCGTATACGAAGCTTTAAGCGACCTTAATTTTTCTCCTTCCCTTTGACAGCTGAACACGTGGCACCTATTAACTTACAAGTAGCATACATTCATATTACATCACTATCGACTTGAATCGCATCGACTCTACTGAACTGATCAAGCCGAACAGATAACATCACCTGCTACTTTCGGACACTTGCCCCAAGTTCTTATGGTATCAAAAAGTATCTAGACATACTCAGCAGAAACACTTGGTAGTGGATATGGGAGAATATTTGTAACATTTCCCGTGGAAATCTGTTAAGTGTAAAAGTGCGCGCAAAATCGATTTGCAACAAATCGCGCGTGCATTTGTGTTTATGTTAAAATCCTGGCAGCTTATACAGATAAGACATTAATAGAGACGTTACGAGTACAAACGGGGATGAATTACCTTAAGTTAATTTTAATTTTATTTTTGTTAACCAACTTGAATAAATAAAACCTGTAAAAATTAAAATGCAAATGACATTGCGCAATAATAATCCTGATTTAAACCGTTAACAAACCATTCTGGTAAATAGAGATCGCTTCTAAGATACAAAACAAATATACAAACAATCTCGAAGCCACTTTTAATTAATAAAAAATATTAAATTAAATTTCGCAATATTACGTTATAAATAAATTGATAAACGAAGCATACGAGGCTGTTCGCTTATCAATTAGTGCACAATTATCAATAGCGTTCGTAGAACAAAGAACGAGACTTGACAATTCTGTATAAAAGTACATCACTTTTAAGCCGAAAAGAAATTCTCTGCTTGACCTCGTACCTTTGCATAGAATTGCACCGAAAATATATCGCATTAATATATTAAGTTTTGCCTATAAGGTTAAGCTGAATTTTGTTAAAACTACAAAGTGCTTTGCTAATTACAAAGTAAGTAAACCGCTTGCGGTGGAATTGTTAAAATCCTAATATTAAAACCGTCAACGCAGTATTAAGCTGCGAAAACAGTTCAGTTGCCCGACATTCGAGACTGGACGCGTTGCTTTGTAGCACTTCAATCTTGACTGTAGGAACAAGTAAAGCGCTAGGGATGCTGTTATAAAATTTATTAACGACGTCATCAAACATATTGGCACCCAAAATTTGTAACAAAAGAAAGGAGAGATGATGTCCAGCTGCCAGAATCCCTAACGGAGAGTGGGTTGAGTTTTCAGCACGCCTCTGGTATATAGTTGTTGGTAACCTAGATGCTTTTAAAAAAATTTGTTTACGGTGGTGAAAATGTGTCTAAAATAATTGCGATCGATACAGATCGCCTAAATAATTCGACAAGCCAATTACGCTTCAAATTTTCCAAAAATAGATAAACGTGATTATCTTAAATTTTAATTATAGGCGACTCGCTAAACCCAAATAATTATTGCCAAATATCGAGCGAGTGCGGCTATGATTA
>JAHWXV010001526.1:0-15863 GCA_024586415.1 Phrixothrix hirtus | reverse complement strand
CTTTATATATATATATATATATATATATATATATATATATATATATATATATTAAGATATATAAGATATATTAAGATATGACGCTCCAATGTATTATGAAAAAAATAACAAACATCATATCTTAAATAAATTATAGAATATAAGTTAATAAATAAACAAGTAAATGTATATACTGCTCTAATGCACGCAACAATCAATGCAAGATAAACAACAAAACAATTTACATAAGTAATATGATCGTAGTTTGTAACAATAATGTTATAGATGAAACATGATCCTGGTGTCATTACATTTGTCACAAAGCTTAAAAAAAGCAACCAAATTTACTCTAAAACTAATGAGAATGAAAAGTGGAATATTCATAAAAGAATCCGCCCAACAGATTTTGAATACTTAAAAACGCCAAATAACATTGCCTATGGAAAGGTATGCACATTATTTGCTCTGCTAGATAAATGCACCACCATAGGCATTATTATTTTTAGATCGAACAATAGCACTAGTTTAAATGATCATATGTGTACTTATTAACAAAAGACAACGGTTCTCTTCAAAGACAATATTCATAGAATAATTCGTTCGTAATATAAATTAAATTAAGAATGGTTGAGTAATTTTATAAATGTAATAACAAGTATTGTATAGAAACTAAACAATAAACTCTTATCAGATTATTTTGATAATGTTATTTTATAATTATTATTTAGGAAGTCATGTGCATATAATAATATCTTTTACGCCAAAACATATTGACATAGAAATTTACAAAAGCGTGACATGTTTCCATTTACACAAATAAATAACTATTTCCTATATCTTCCCTGAGTTAGAAAATTGTTCATAATTGTTTAAAAGATTTACCCCACAATTTAATCCGTCTTCAATTCTATATTGTATTATGTAATTTTATAAAATCATGTACTTAAGGTATGTATCTCCTTAGAATATAATAGAACAATCTAAGTACATTTTTGCATAATTATTCTTAGGCACATATTCTACGCTTCGTTAGAAATGTTCGCCAGGTGTATTTTTTAATTAAAATAAATTTGTAAGCGCTCTACATAAAAGATATTAATCGTATCATAATTTAATTATATCTAGGACGGCTTCGAATATCTTTCACCTATTCCACCTAAATAAAATAATTTCCACTGTCCATTTATATAATACATGGATAAATTATTATAGCTCTTGTATAAAAAATTTAAACAATTTTATTAAAATGCTTAACAACAGGCAACGAATACTGCAACTGAAGTTTTAATATTTAATTACAATTCCTCGCTTTAAAAATTAAACTTTTAATTTAAAAACTGGTCAACTTAAGTTAATACAAAAATGTTAACTTTATTTTTATTTATGCTTTTATATAAAAGAAAATAATATTTTCATAAGCCGTTTAGGTATTTGTATTTGAAGATGAAGCTTTATAAATTAAATTTAAACTGTCAAAACCGATTTTCATATTTTAAGGTAAAATAAGCTGTTATGCTTTTATTGAAATATTAAGGTAAATGAAAGTTTATAGATTTATAAATTATAATCACCGGCAATTTATGTAATAAAAAGTAAATGGAAAATTCTAACAATCGATTTTATTTAAATGTAAATTTTGCATTTTTATACCCATAGCCCATTTTATGATTACTGAAAATCTAGTGTTGTGCATGAATCCCAAAATAAGTACACGAAAAAAATTCATAATGATCCAAATATTTTATAAAAAATTGCATAACAAAGATTTTAAATCAAGCCATAAGAATTCATAAAAGTAATATTTTTAGTACTACTGCTCGTTCTAATTTTTTATTTCGGTTATAAGGTTTATGGGTTTTAGAAACGAATGTATTCTATTAACAGTGTATTAATGTTTCTTCTTTTCAGTCATGTATAAATAGCAAACTTTCTCTTTCGTCTTTCATGATTTCGTGATTCAAAAATAGTAGAAAGTGACACATAGATTGAAACAATTTAAACTCATGCTTGAAAAACTTAAACAATCACTAAGATTAATGAACACCTGGCTACTGCGATTATCTAATTGTAAATAAAATGTTAGTAATAGCTTTTATTCACTATTAAATTTTAAACTTTTATAACTAAGAAATCAGACATAACTTTTGAAAAAATTTCATCCACCAAAAAATTTCCCTCTTGTTCCTTTAGATCTTAAATGGACCCACTTGAACAAAATTAACAATTTTTGATCAGCAACGATAACCCCTTCATTATTACCATTATATTCTGCAATTTACAAAATTATACATTATTTTTTAAATATATAATTGGCATTCCTGGGGCCAGAGTTGACTTCGGATGAAATTTTAATTCGTTAAACGCCGTATACACTAATGCAGACAAAAATCCATACTTAGCAACTTTAAAACCATAATTACCAGCTATTCTATTGTTTGTTTAAATAAATGTATTTCAGAGATCAAAAGACTTATAATGCTAAAAATTTGAATTCTTGAACTATAGATTTTGGTTTGATTTTAAAAATTAATTACTCTAGGACGTTTCTTATTCATTTGTTGCAGTCTTTTTATAGTTAACTTTTTATAAATTGAAATATTATTTGAAGAGTCCAAAAATTTTAATTTTATTTGTTACCGGTTTACAATATTACCACTGCACTGCACACTTCGGGCAGTATAAAATAATATTTTACAAGAAATCGCCGAATATTATTATACATATTTTGTATATAATTTTTATATTTCCTAAAAATTCAGTGTTAATACTGCAATACTGGTAGCATATTTATGTAAAATTAAAATTCGAGACAAAAGGATTCATTTAAAATCTCTTTAAAACATAAGGTAACTCAAGGTCCGTAATATTATTATCTAAAACTTAACATTAACGTGGAACTTTAAGTTTGCTGCATGTTACTTATGTGGTAATACATGTTTATTAACTATTGTAATCATATGTTTCTAAATAGAATTAATAGAATTAATTAAACCTATGTCGCTTGATGAACGTGCATTAATTAACAATCTCCTTGTATCATATTTCGACTTTATACCGATGAACTGTCCGACTCAGTAGGCTCAACGTTGGACTTTCCAAAAAATTGTTTTTAAGAAGCAAAAATAAATTAAATTTTGTTCTTCATGTAACTATACTCTAGCTGTTAAATCACTAAAACCGTACCCAAAACAAAATAAGCACGCGCACAAGGAATATAAGAAAACACAGAAACAATATGATGGTTTACTACTTGCTAACATTGCATTTGTTCTGTATAACGTCCAAATTCATGAGGCATATTTGTAACTAACTCTCGGCAGAACTCAAGTGTCAAAGAATATTAGGTGTCTTAAAGCCCTTAATTCAATACAAGTATTGGTCTGGCGAGATATTTCCTGAGAAACTTTTACATCTCACGCCACAAACCTTAATCGAAGACAAGCCGGGACTATTAGCAATTCATCATGAAAGAGTTACACTATAGTCTTTCATCAATATTAAACTTCTTTATAGGCATGGTATGCTGCGCTGTGTTGCTGTAGGAGACAATCATACCTGACATCAAACGTTCTTCAATGACGAATAAACGTCATTATTACACAATGTCCAAATATTTGTTAGTGTGCACAATTCCTTCGGTAAAATGAAGTTTCCCCATACTAGATGACATGCTGCCCCAAATCATACTGATGTATAAAATTTCACCTATCTTTTAAGACAATATGGATGGTATGCCTTATTCTTTCTACTCCTACTATCTACACAACGCACTTCAAATTTGGACTCTTCGCTCATTGTGTTGAATGACATTGCTAAGAGGTTCAATTTTTATGTTCTTTCGCCCAATTTCCCTTCTTTTGTTGTCACGTCAAAATTTGCTTCTCCTTGGTCTGAAACAAAATTACGCATTTTAAAAACAGTTCTTATTCACAGTTTACTACAATTTTATAATTAAACTTACGTATAAGTACCAAATCCCATTTTGTGAGCCCTTCTGTAGCATGTAAATCTAGAAATTCGTCTTCTAACAACATTGATTCACAGAACGCTTAACTCGAAATAATTTACCTCCCGTTTGTTTTATAATTGCTTCAATGCCCTTCTATTGGTTTCAGTAGTCTTGCTTTTTCCTACATTTCGAGTCTTTGTGGCGACTGAAGTATTAGTTTTATATTTTCCAACTATAAAGGGTGTCCTTTATATAAGAAGCATTCTTGAAGGCACGTGTACCCCGGCCTTTTGTAAACGTAAATTTGTACAAATATCTAACTAATTCAACAAAACTTTTTTAAATTTTCGCATGAAAATCTATCATGGTTACGGCTTATGTGTGATTTACTATGAAACGTACTTACCTTGTTTTTGTTTACGTAGAGTTGGTTTGCATTTATTACTAATGTACTTTTAGAGTCAAAGTCGCCAGATCCCTTAATAGAAAGTAATCCAACGCATTCCTTTAAAATCATCCAAATTTCTTTTTACTGGCACTATTGTTTATTAATTATAAGTAATTTATGGATTAATTATTATAAAGCTTATTTGAGGAATATCGAAAATTTACATAAGTTTGACCCTCAATAATTTTGTTAAGATTCATATCTTAACTGGAACCAGAGGCGAGAGCTATATACGGAATAGGTAAAATGTAAAATTTATAAGCCTGAAACGTAGCAAATAATTAAGGTAGAAATATGTACATATAAGTAACCCCTAAAAAAGGGAAATATTCAAAACAAAAATTTATAAGTGAAAGGTCATTTCACAGTTCAAATATCTAGGTAATTAAAGAGTATATATCGTACAAGTCAAGTCAACACAACGCAATAATTAAATTGCAATTCAGATTATCAGCAAAATGTCTGTGTCCTTCATTTACGTAATAAACTTATATTATAAATAAAAAAAGCCCAAAATTGAGATTAACCATGACAATAAAATAAGAATAACACAGACGGAAAATTATAAATTAAGTTATAAAAATACCTAAAGTAATTAAGTTAAGATTAGAATATAACTATTGATGTAATAGACAACGCATGATTGTTACAAAACAACCAGGCAGCAAACACCTGGACTTTAAATTCACTTCGTAATACGAACGTCACACAAAACATATGTATATAATCAGGTTATGTAAGGAAAATAAACGAGTCGTAAATCTGAGTTTTTTTACTTGATTACTGCGACCCACTTTCGAGGTCCAAAGCCTATAATTAGGGTGCTTGAGGTTGGCCATCTTTTTGAAAGCATCAAAGCGTCTAGAGGAATTCATTTACACCCCTTGAAAGATCCAAGTCTTTTTTTTTGGACAACAGAGTGGTTGAGGCTGACTACTCCTTTCAAAGGGTGAGTTATTTCCTCATAAGATGCAAAGTGCGGACTAACTCCGTACCATTAATAAGTGCGGACTAGCTCAGTATCAATTTATATGTAGATATTTTATACTGCTTGCAAATTAAGTTAATTCTGTCGCTATCATCATTTGAATTTTTAACTATTTTCACAAAATGTAAACTAAACCCAACATAAGTTATTGTAAATATTAGTACAGGACGATATTTATCAAAAACAACTTGGCGTGTTGAAGCAGTTTTGTAAAAGTGAAAGTTATTTAAAAATGTTTGTAAGTGCAATAATACAAATGTATACATATTAAAAATCGTATCTATTAAGTAAGAACCTTTTAAGGAAGAAAATAAAACTTTTTATTTTAAACGGTAATTAGCGAATTAGGTATACATAGTAATCGACTGATGATTATTCATGAATGGTGACTGAAATCATATGTGTTCGTTCGGCATCGTTCAGTGGCTAAAAATATATAACTGAGCGGACATTTTTTGTTCGATACAGTCACCCAAGTTAGAAAGCCAGGTCGGGCTGACAATTTAATTGCAAATATTTCGAAAACTATGCAATTTAGATACATAATTTGTAAGCGTTTTTTGTTGCAAATATACGTGCTGTTAAAGCAACGTAACATATATCGCGGACAACCTGTATTTCCTACACTTTATTACGAACCTTAATAAATCTGCAAGTTCTGAGTTTTATTTGCCAGATTTAAACAATCCAACAATAATTGAAAGAAACCTTTCGTCGATAACCATTGACCTGCTCATCTTAAATAACCCTCATAGCAAATAGTGTCAAAATATGCACTCCTAAAATGTATTTGACACCAATTGACAATTTCTTTGGCGTCAATTTTCCAAAGCCACCTGCAGTTATAACCTAATTTAACATGGAACGTCGCAATTAAATGAACGTACAATTATCTTTCTTTTGAGATATATTTATTTATACTTACATATATTCCAAATTTTCAACAACTTTTTTTCTACCACTCGAATAAGAATATAAATTATTACAAGAGTATTGAAAAAGCAAAATGCGCCGATTTATTTAAGCAATCCCTTGTTAATATGATTTAACATTAAGCTACCCACCTTCAAGTCTTTGCTTTCAATTTATTTGCTTTAAAATATATTATACTTAAATTGACAAACACATCTGAAGGCATTCTAACTTTTATAATTCGAATGTATTTTTAGTCAAGATTCTATAGGAATCACGCACAATCCTGAAACAGTACGTCTGGCTAGACGTTTATCAGTTAGAATTGTCAATATCGCAATCTCTTTCCATCACGTCTAGGATTAACTAGTGAGGCGCCCCAAATACCAAAATTAGAAGAGAAGACTTTCTTCCTTCTATATTACGAGTGCATTGGGTTCAATTATAGATTGACCATCCAACTGTCATTTGTATCTGTTTACAGTTACGACCCAGAAACGTTATAATATCTTGAAAGCTAAAACTTGCTATTTATACATTTTATGCTAAACTAAACTTAAAATAGCAAACACTTGTGAAAACTTAAATTTTCACGGTTAAAAAATATTCTTAGTTAAAATTCTGTAGGAAGCACGTACAATCTGCACACAGCACGTCTAGATTGACCTTTATTTGTTTGAACTGTCATCGCCCGAATTGCGCTGTCACGTCAAGGATGCGCTTCAGTGATGCACCCCAAATAATTACCATAATTGGAGGGGAAGGTTTTCTTCCTTCATCAGTACTAGTGCATTGGGTTAAATTACGGATTGATCACTTTTCTGCCATTTACATCTGGTTTGAAGTTGAGAAAGATATTCCTTACTTCAACGGCTCTAAACTTTTTGTAACATCTGAGTGAGCAGTTGTTAAGGCTTCTAATTGTTAATTTAATGTGCTCTGTTTGAGGTATAGGACCGTCGGTCAAAAATACCGGTGAGGTGAAAAATTATTTGGATTATTGCTAAATGGGAAGAAAGGCCTAAAGTTAAGACAAACTTCAACCTGAGTTAAAATTTTTTCTTCAAAAGTTAATAACTGACTGACCTTAACACGTCTCAAATGATATTTGACGCTTATAACGAATGATTCCTATAGACCACGCATGCGATCTGAGCTAGATGGAATGAGTTGCTATTTTGTGAATTACTGAGACAAATTTTCAGATAGTGGAATTTCTCCTTTATGATCGTTTAGCAATTTTTAAACTTCTTTCCACTCATTACTTGCATCAATAACGTCTATGCCATTGTCCGAAGACAAACTTGAAATGCGTCCTCCTCTGAAATATATCGTTTAAAGAAAGTAACTAAGTTGCTATTGCTAAGTATACTGCCTTGACGCTAAACCAAACAAATATACATAAAAATGCTTTAGTGAGTATTTTACTAACCTTATATTGAACAAGGCTACCTAATCAACTCAGCTGTGTTGAAAAGCACGCGAAAGCTTAATTCGGTTAATGATTGTATTGCTCATAATTTTGGTACTTAATTGTAGTTCGACACGAAAACGTATAATATACTTTCTCATGGTACGTTTTACACTTTTATTTTCAAAGTGGCCAAAATTCTAACCTTATTGAAGCTGATAACTTCTGACAGCCAACATGCAACAACTTTTTATATGTATGCATGATAATTAGGTTACTTAAAAGTATAAAATAATTGGAAGCGTTTGCATGAATGAAATACTAGCGTTACGTAATCGTACGCCCATCCTTAGTAAACCTTAATTGTTCAGAAATGGATTAAACGGCAATAATTTGCTGTTGTAATTTAAATTTATATTCAAATTTAGCAATTTTATCCCTCTAAAATAAGCATTATCTTTGTGCTAGTCCGCAATTAACTGTAAAACTGTTTGTACCTCCAAATCTGAGAGTGAGTCGGAATTTCGATTGGTTTCTATATTGTAGCACTCTTTGTAACCATATAAGTGACGAGAATATTTTGAAAATTTTATAGCCTTTTGCGACTTGCAAATTGATACTAGGTCAACGCTGTTGATCACAAGTTAACCAATTAGGACCGTGAAACCATAATTTACTGTGAGCTAGCTTCGGAGAGCCTAAACTTCGAGTTAATCAATCAGCTGGATTATCTTCTGTTATCATATATTTCCAACTATTTCTATCTGTTAAATGCTGAATTTTTCAAACTCTATTATCTAATGGAGTTTTCACGTACTGGATTTACCTGCTATCCAACTGAGAGTTACCCTAGAGTCGCCCCCAAAGTAATTACCTTCGATTAGTAATGTTAAAGCGCTCATCACGATATTATATAATTTTAACAATAAATGCACGAGAAACAATTTCATTTGAGGTAATGACTGAGATTTGGAGTATATTGAATGATTGTGGTGCTTTCTGTTTTTATTAGTCGTTTGCTGAACCTTATGTTATTTGACTACCATCAGCAAAGTCATAAAACTGCTCGCACAAATATTTTGAACAAACTATACACCGACGCATTAAAATTTGGTTAATTTTAAACATTTAACGTATTTCGTCGGTCACTTTGACTTAATTTATAGGTGGTTATAATTGAATTGCTGCAATGAATTCGAAGTATATAACTTTATTAATCTTCAAATAAATATGGGAGTGTCTCCCTTTCATATATCATGTATTTTAGCATGTAAATTTTCAACAAATCTATTTTTATAGTTGTCTATTATACTTAATTGATTATTTGCTCTAAAATTATTTTTGAAACCTGTAAAATTGCAAATTTGCGTTCAGGTAAATCAATATTGGCTATTTGTCGTTGTGCTTATATTGTCTCATTGTCAGAATCTGGCGCGAATATTATGCATTTTTTCTTTAGCTTCCCATATCCTTTGTCATGCTTTTCTTTCCAGGCCACACAGTCCACAGTCCATCTTTAGTTTCAATGCTTCTACTTCTTACGATCTTTCCTCAGAGGAAACAGTGGTGTCATTTCATGTTGGACACTAGGGAAGAACCTTCATGTTTCAAGTGCCTATTCAATTTTTTTGCCACTTTATTTTGTATAGTTGTTCAATGGAACGTCCTTTATTTGTGTTTTCAGTTTGTTACGAATATTGCTAATACCTCCTTAATCTTCCTTTTCATCATTAAGGAGCAGTAATACTTGTCGTGATCTCTGATTTCAAATCCTCGGTTGACAGTTATATTAAGAAAGTGCTACGACACATAGTATGTTCTTTCAATTCAGTGAAATTCTCTGTATTTTTTGTTCTTCGGTGAAACCTCGTTTAACCGTTTCCACAAAGGAACGCCTTGTATTTTTGTTTCTTCAATTTAACACCATGTATTTATGTTTTTTCTGTGGAACTACCTATATATTTCTTCTTCAGTGGAAATCCCCAATTTGTTTCTTTAATGGTACGGCCCATATTTATGTTTCTGCAGTGAAGCGTTCTGTACTAAGGTTTGTTCAGTGGAAGGCCTTCTATTTGTGTTTCTTCAAGGAAATGCTCTGTATTTTTATTATAATAATATCTTTAGTTGAACTGCTTGCTACTTCTTCCTTTGAACTTTTTCTTGCCGCTGACCGAAAAGCCTCGAAGGATCATTATGCTAAAGGGCAGTAAAGCTTTTGGGGCATTACTTACTCCTTCTACAGTACCGTAGGGTAACGATCTGACTGTCCTATTAATGCTACATTAACCTTAATCTTGTCTGTATCTGACCCCAGTTTCACGGCCAATGTTAAGCTAAATCTGTATCTACAAGATAGGTGATGTATTTTAACTATAATAGTTACAAATATGTCTTATTTAGCCAGAATTTTAGATCTGGGTACGATTGCTAATTCAAAATGTATGTAATGAACCCTTCGCAAAATATGGACACACCTTCCAGTACTGATTAAAATCCCATGACAAATACGTCAGACACAGCAACTTGATTTTAAAATGCAGCCGACCGAGTACCCCTTGTACCAAAACACCAAGTTATTAACAGGGCTTGATTCAAAACTATAATTGCAAATATTTTGAAAACTTTGCATATTAAGAAAGGAGTTTAATAAACTTTACATCAAATCGTTATACCGTTATTGCAGTGTTCATTAGTTTAGGATACCCCATACATAATATGTCCTTAAACTTTTAGTACAGACTTGGATATTTCTGAGAGTGAATAGTGTAAGAGGACACCACTTAAAGTGTTTTAAATGATACGTGAACCTTTAAAGCTTCCTAACAAGGCAACACCGGCAATTGGCAAATTCAAAAAAATTGTAACTTTGTGGATTTGAATAGATATCTTTGTACGAATATTGAGCGTCACCTTAGCGACCCACTGGGCAGTTTGTGAGATTTAAGGTACCCTAAAGGAAGTTCTACATCTACATACTTATGCTACTATCTCAAACATCATTGAAGGCGCTAGAAAAGTTAAGACAAATTTTAAGTACTTTTAAAAGTACTGAAAGATTGCAGAATTTCTGTTTCAAAAACTATTAACCTAGGTGTATTTCCAGAAAACTTTGCAAAGCTCTCATGGTATGCTATAAGTTTAATATTGAATATAAAATTATTATTAATAGCTTGCAAACTTTGCCTTACAATAGAAAATAAAATAGCAAAGGCGAAAGAACGCCAGGAAGGTACGTACAGTAGTGGAAAATCTTGAGTAGCAATCTTACACTTCTTCTTGTTATAGAATGACAAAATGTTCGCTCCGTATTTTCTTAGTAGTTATTTATAAATTATTATTTACTTGTACGATTTTTTAAAATATTGTTGAAAATGGTCAAAGAGATTAATCGTATAATGTTGCTCACATATTTATTAATTACGATTTATAGGAATTTCTAAATTTTGTAATAGTAAATAGTAAATAAGATCATATACAATGCTCTCAATTTACCTTCCAGAGCATAATATTATTTAATTATTATTGTTAAACAAAATAACTAGTTTATTGCCAACGATAAAAAAAGGCACTTAAAGATACGTTCAAAAGGTCATGCTTTCTCAACCGAGTTAGCTGAATTCGATAATAAATTCATAAATATGAATAAAGATATAGAAACAAGCCTGATGAATCTATTATTATTGGTAGACGGTTTATTGAATTTTAAGGTAATTGAACATTTCGTTAGTATACTTCAGTAAATCATTAAACGGTGGTTTGAATTCACTACTACAGTAAAATTTGCAAACAAAATCAACAAACATCGCTTCAGAAAAAATAACTTAGTTAGATTAGTGCGTAACTCCCTGTAGCTTATTATTTGAAGCTACTTGTCTAAAAAAGAAACAAATTATGTCAAGAAACATAACGAAACACAAAATGGCAAAAGAAATATGCAATAAGAAATTAGGTTTCTGGCACCTTCATATGACGCAATATTCCATACAAAGAGAATTGTAAAAATTTATAACGCTTAACGAAATACCACATAATATATATAGCTGAAAAGAAGTGGTATACCATATAAAATACGTGATAATGCAAACGAAGTTGGACGTAGATGATAATTTTTGTTATATGGTTCATTAGGTCTTTTAGGAATATTGGAATATATACGATATAGACATTATCGCTAAAGTACAATTTTAGTTGTATCTACGTGGCATTGTCTCATCCTATTTCTGTATCTGACATTAGTAATACGCATTCCTATGTTGTTGATGGGGAAACAAATCAATCTGTGATGCACTTTAAAGGTGCTGTCAATTAAATATGAAGATTTTCTTGCTAAATATAATCTAATGTCAAGTAAATAAACTATCAATGAACTAATGAAAAGACCTTGATTCAATTAAACTTACAAATTATAGCACTAAAAGTTATGGATACATAAAAATTAATTTATCTACAACGTTGACTACATTTTTATATCTGACAAGAATTTAGTATTCGACTATTAAAGTAAAAGTGATATGAGCACTAAGGAGTTATATTTAAATGAAGTGTTCTAAATACCATTAGCATAAATGTTTTGCAGGATATACTGAATAATATAGAAATGTAAATAACCAATGAGTTAATTATAATAATTGATACTGCAATTATTCTGCATTGTTATAAAGTTTCTCAAATGCACGTTTTTCAGTGAATTTCGATATTAAAATTTAGCATTAGTTAGGTTTTTCATTTCCAATCGCCCTATCTAAAACGAATAAATTCAGTACTTGAAACTTTTTCAATTCATTAGCAATTTTTGTAGTATTACATTCTTCATTCGCTAGATCTATTATTACAATTGAGCTTTGCGTTAATTAATATTTCAAATAGGTGTAACACAAAATGTAATACTTTGGTACAATTTCTAAAACGTTAAGTGCATGAAATCGGCAGAACAATTTCACTTGCAGTTTTATAGTTGATTTTTTTATAACTTACGATAAGTATAGAACATAAAAATGAAGTAAAACTAAAGAAACGTTCTATTACTTGTTTTATAAAGCTAAGAATCACATAACTACATATACTAAGTAATCCATATAAATATTTCAACCTTGTTAGGTAATGGTTTCCCTTTGTGTGAACGCAATTTGGAGTGGAGATCCAAAATGGAAAGCATAAGGTTTGTGATCTACCATTCTTAGCCTATCAAATATTTAGTGCACAGCCCCGACTTTAAAGTTTAATTGTCAATAACCGGATTAGTAATTAGTAATGCGTAGTTGATTTTGAGAATTCTCGCTCCTGAGGCTTGATTCAACCGCATCTCACTTCAGTTAACTTCTAAAAGGTAGGTATTTTAATTTCTAAGTTTTTACAGTGAAATATCGTACCTTTACATTTGGTAAAGTTGTTGCTAAATGATGACATAATTATTTGTAAATTAAGTACTAAATTTAAGATTTTTATTGCATTTTTTAAAGTGTTAGTCCACAAGAAGCGAAAAGCCGTTCTAGGGAGTTTCGCTATACGTGATTATATACTGCCTTACATTTTTTAATCCTATCGTTTTAATTATTATGATACAATTCTACAATAATTTATTATATATTTCATCTGCTAACAATTATGTTTCTTTATTCTACCCTTTATTAAATTTGTGAAACAGTAGTTGTTAATGTATCCATTCTTAAGAGTGTAGAGTGTTAATATTTATTTAATTCTTTCAATTATAAAGGATATACGAATTATTTAATTATTTCAAGAATAATAAGTTTAGTAAACAAATCATCATAATAGGTGGTATGACTGTGCATTATGTTGTAATGGACCCGTAAGAAGCTCTAATATTAATATAGATTTCAACCAGTGACGTAAGTAACGGCGAGTGGCCCATAACTTTGTAGTACTTATATCCCGTATGTATTACCGAGTTTTCTGTTGCTACTGTGCCAGTGCTATCTTCCTTAAATACAGTGGCGCTATTATTCTGTCTGTTTTCCTGAATTAGTTCCAGATCGTTATTGATTATAATTATTTGTTGACGAACATGCTCACGCCCTCTCTCAATGTAGACTTCCGACTATCAATAAATCCCTGAAAATTTACCGAACCTTTATCTTTAATCACACAAGGTCATTTCATCACGTTGTAGTATTAACTGCTAAAAACAGTTTTTTAACTATTTTGGCTGCAGTGGCAAAGAAAATATACTACCATGTGTTTTGACCTCACTGCAGTAGCAGAATTGTTCTAAATCATTTTACTATTGTATCAACAGACTAAAATTCAAACCAGCACTGTGATGTAATCTAATAATCATTGGAAGAATTGCAATTATGTGAAATTCCAGCAATGGTTGTTTAAACTAAGCATTTGTTAAATATGGATTATATTTTACAAAGCTTATGTTTAGATTTATAAGAAATGTTTATACAGTATAGAAAGTTGCATAAGAAACGTTTATGAAGTATAGAAAGCTGCATATTAATTCGTTTGTGCTTTAAAAGTGCTAATATGCTGTTTACTAATTGCTACTTATTTATAAGTACAAATTTTGTTTTATGAGGTCGTTTAATTTTTCTAACACTACTCCACTACTGCACTTTAAAGAACTGATCACACAAAAACATATAAAATAGTTTCACTACAGGAAATGAAAAATCATTAAAACATATCTTTGTCATTAACAGAAATAATCTCCGAACATTTGCTATATGTATATGATGAGATTGATATAGACATTGGATCGGTACCATCAGGTACTGAAAAGTATACTGATCCTTCTATATGATACCGATTCGGATGATGAACGTTTAACTAGTCAATTTGTAAGTTAACTTAACAAAAAATAGAACCACCAGTATAGAGCTGTATTACCTGAAATTAGTGGAGTTCTTGAAATAATAAAAAACTTATGTGCTACACTTTATTCGTTATTTGTGTGCGTATGCGCGCCCACGCATTTGTGCGTGTGCGCGTGCATGTGGGCGTGCGCATGCGCGTAAGTAAGTGTGTGCGGGTGTGCCCGTGGGCGCGTGCGCATATTTATACAGTGCTTTCAATCAACCCCGAACCCCACCTGATCATTTATGGGCGGTAACCAAATTAACACGATACCGCACATTAGTACATAATTTCCTAACATTTGATGTCCATTTGTTTAGATGTCAAATTTTTAGGTTAAAATAAAAATTAATTTATGAAAAAATTACATGACTAATTTACAGTTCTAATTAAATTTAGAATTACGGGAATTAGAAATTCATATTATTTAATAGAAATTATTAAACATTGCACGGCCCTGTGAACGAACATGTGGATTTTATAAAACCTTTGAAGATTCAAAAATAAAAACCAAATCTAGACATTTCAATTTATTTAATAATTTTATAATTTTGTAGATATATTTTGGTTTTGAAAAAAACTGACTTATTTAATGATGTTATTTTAAATGCTTAGCAAACAGATTTAAAATATGACAGCACAATAACCAAACAATGCTTGAATTCACCGTACGTGATTGCTCCGCTCACTTGGATCGCTACACAGTGGGAGCTCTCCTTCGTTTGCTGACTCACAAAACGCCGACACCCTCCCTTAAAAACGCAAGAGGGCACTTTTATAAGTCTCTGCCGTTCTTAAAAATCCATTTATAGGTGTTCTGATGTCTGTTTTATGCGTTCGATTGGGTATTTTTGTGCCTTTTTGCTTTTCTTAATAATTCTTTATATATATCTTTATCCTTTTTATGTCAGAATTTGCTAATTTTATAACAATAGAGTAATTAAACATTTATATGTTTTATAAGTAGGTAATTTATTGTAGGCTAGTTTAATTAGAATTTTGTTAGTTGTTAGTATTTTTTTATAGTGCATAAGTAGCCTATTTCATTTTTTTAAAATAGTTGGATTTATATTTATGAAATTTGAATTTACTTTTCTATTTGAACTCTGCGATCACACTTTGCTACCTTTGTGAGCGTAATATAAATATGCTACAAAAAATGGCGACCGCTACACGTAGCGGTCTCTCAGGAGCGATCAATTCGCCGGACGTTTAGTGAGTGCTCCTGGAGTGATCATGTCCGGTGAATGCAAGCAATGCTTGTCATATGTTTAGTTACATTTCTAGTTTCTCAACGTGCCAACTTTGGTTAATTTCAACTTTGTAATATAAATATTCCTAAATTTAAAAAAGT
>JAHWXV010001520.1:0-15283 GCA_024586415.1 Phrixothrix hirtus | reverse complement strand
TATTTCTTTAAATAACTGTATCTTTCAAAGTAAGCGTCACAAAACAATGAAACTTGCACTGTAACCTCAAAACATAATGCACTACTCGAAAATGTTATTATCGTTGTGCGCTAGGTGGCACTAGTAGCCGAGTCTCACGTCCCATCAAATCACCCTCGTATGTCGCAGTGCTTCTGTCAATTAGTTTGTCATAGATTTAAACAATTTTCAGGACTACTATGCTTATTTGTTTGTAAGTAATTATGTCTTCTAGAGCCGTGATTCGCTTCCTCCAAGAGGGTGGGGCATGTTTTAGCGTCGGTTGTAATAATAGTAACAATAAGCAAAAGCTTAAGTATAACAACATAGGTTCCATGACGGAATAATAAATTAAAGTTTAAATTAGGCAGCCCTGCTTTTATCATTTTTATCCTAAATCAAAGCGTTTAATTTAACTATTCAGTACTGTGCCCATTATTATATCGATAGAAAGTTATCGTAAATTGTAGAAACTTCATACATCCTATTTATACCGTAAGACTTTGGTTTAAGGGAACTGTTTCTATAATTCAGAATCCACGATCGACTTAATTTTAACTTTAAGTTGATCACTACTTTATTACTGCATTTCTTGTATATTCTCTGAATTATTTTTATTATATTATTCCGACATTTATTTTATTTATCAGTTTCTTTATGAATGTGTTTCAAGTTACATTTATTTGCAGCTACCAGGTAAGGTATTTTGTAATCTGAAAATGCAGCGATTAATTGTAAAGGCAGTGGCGTCGCTTAATGAGTTTTATAACCATAAGCGTATCACTATTATCGAAATGTGGAGTTACGCCCTCTGAATTTTTGTCTATTTTCACCTTTCGGCAGCGGCACATGAGAACTTACTTAAAAACTAATGTTTATGTAACTTTGAGCTACGTCTTCACCTTAGTTAGTCGTGCAACCTGTAAGTTTCCTGGCATTGACATTATCGCTCTTTGCAGGTGCGTAACTTTGTTTCGCCTCGTTATACATAGTCAGATATGTACATCTGTTCATCTGTGCTGCCTATGCAAAGATAAATCGAAATGTTTGTTATTGTATGTAAATGAACTATCGATGAAAAATTGGTCTGTGGTACGGCCTGTTCGGCTGTATGAAGTTTGGCCTCCCTTGAAATTATATAGACGAATTGCTGACATACTTGTACATGTCAGAACATCTAAAGTCCATACAGATCACATCGCAGCCCAATAGTAGTTTTATCTTTATCTCGTGTCGGTATGTTACATATTTTGTTACTTAGTTAATTTTATTCATTATTTAATTGAATCACACAATGTGAGTTTCTTCTCGGGGTTAATGTATTACGTAAGGCAATTTATTATCTTCACAGCTATGTGCTAAAAGATGTCACTGTAATTCTTAGAACTTATTCGATTCCCTCGTTAAAGTGTCCTGTTTTCTTATAAATGTGTGACATACTGTAAAAGTTTCAAGTAGGTATCTTCATTCATTATTAGTTAGTTAAACCAATCATCCTTCTCAAATTTGAGCTCCTTTAAAAGATTAACATTAGAAAAAGTTTCACATCTTGAAAGCCGGTTTTTAGATCATCTTGTCCGCTTCCCCAGCTAGCTTCCGAAACGTGGCACTAGATAGACCAATTGTCTTGTAGATTATCCTTCTTAATTTGGCCATCATCACAATTTTAGAAAATATCATTACGTTTCCTGACTTTTCTCATTAAACAGAAAACTCCTGATTTAGGTAGGAACATGTAAAACAGGTATGACAAATTCACCCCCGATTCACAGACTACTTGTGCAAACATAGCCTGCAGAAATAGATTTGAACGGGTAAATTCGCGCTCTTTATGATCTAACATTTTAATTTAGAAAAATACCATCATCGTAATTTTTTATTAGATTATTAGTTAAGGGTAGATGTTTACAAAAAAAATTGCTGTAATGAAATTGGTCAAACAATGCAAAATCTTGCCTGAAATGACGTCGAGTGTATTAGCAATCTGTTATCACGATTAAATATTTTAAATTAGAAAATACCTTCATCGTAATTTTTTATTATTAGTTAAGCGCAGATGTTTACAAAAACCCAAAAATTGCTGGAATAAGATTGGGTAAACAATACAAAATCTTGCTTTAAATGACGTTACGGGTATTAGCAATATATTGTCAGGGTGGTAATAATTTGAATGTTGTTTTTACATAAATGAGGTAAGTTTTAGCTAATTGTTGTTATTTTGTAATGAATATATTATAACTGGTTTTACATATGCGTTGGTTTTGATAGTTGCAAATCAAAAGTTATTGCTAAAATCTATTGCTAACTTCACGTCGGTTTTAAATTTTAGTTAATATCAAATATCGGAGGTGTAAACATAATCAATATAATAGAAATGTTTACCATAAATGTAGTAATAAATATAAAAAACGACTAAATTATCTGATATTGGCACAATTCGGTTTTGAAGATGTGTAAAGATACTTATATACTGGGTTTTCGGGAAATCAGGAGCATTAGGTTAACACGAGATATATTTTGGCATGCACAATAAAAACTGCTTATAAATAATGTTTCTAAATCATAAGGTTTTCGAAATACAGGGTGACTACTGCGAATCGGACGTTTTCCGAACGCATAGTACGGAACTTAAGGCGATTAGAGTGGGGCTAGTTCAACGTTACTACCTTTGTAGTGTTATGCCATTTCAGTAACGATGGAGTAGTAGACGATGGAACATCGTGTGTTTGCATAGGATACATTTATCCGAAATGGGGAGTCAGTGATAATTACGCAGCAGCTTTTTCGCACTCATTTTAATATTGGTAGACATGGCGCTGTTCCATCTTGCAATATCATCTCATGATGGGTGAATAATTTCAGAACAACAGGCAGTGTCTTGAACAAAAAGCGACAAGGTCCACAAAGAACCTTAAGAACACCTGAAAACGTAGAGCGAGTGAGAGAAGCGGCCGTTAGAAGTCCTACACGGTCCGCCGGAAAATATGCAATTGAACTAAACATAAATCGGAAATCGTTTAGAAAAATCTTGTATAAGGATTTACAATTTCACCTGTACAAATTACAGATTGTTCAACAACTAAAGGAAAGAGATTTTGAAAGTCGTGAAGATTTCTCTATAAAATTTCCACGAGCGACCTCTTCATTCTGAAAAAGTCACAGTATGGTGTGCTATTGGTCCTACTGTAATTATTGGTCCCTATTTCTTTAAAGAGGCCGGCCGTACCGTCACCGTTAATTCGAATCGCTACGTTCAGATGATTCAAAATTTTTGGTGCCTGAACTACGCAGAAAAGGGATAAGCCAAAGAAATGTGTGGTTTCAGCAAGATGGTGTTACGGCACATACTGCCAACGCATCAATAAATGTTGTCCACAATATGTTCCCAGGAAAACTCATTTTACATTTTGGAGATATGCCGTGGCCTCCAAGGCCCCCAGACCTGTCCATTTGTGATTTTTTTCTGTGGGGCACTTGAAGAGTCGTGTATATGCTCACCAAAATCGCCCGGTTCCCAGTTGTCACCCTATATTTGCAATTAAAGTTAAAAACCCTGCAAGTTAATCAGGACGACTAATTTATCATTAAATTATTTGACTATTGTAATCGCTGTTTGATTTGTAGTATTATATTACATCTGTTAAATGAAGCATCCCACCGATTATTAGCAATAGACGTTACAAAATCTATTTAAGTAAACTGTAACGATAAATTTAATTATTAGTGAAAAATTTTAACCAATATTTTGTACTTAAACTGTCTTTAAAGCTTTTATAATGTAAGAGGCGTGTTTTTTAAGTAAGTACCGTTTTAAAATAAAAAAACACAAGTAAACTTTTCTTAACAATTTTATTTTTACACGAAAGCTTGTACCTTAATCTACTTTCCTACATAATTTCCATCAATATTGAGGCATTTATTGCATCGTACAATCAGCTTTTGAATCCCATTCTCATAGAAGTCTGCCGCCAACTTCATAGAGAACACTTCTGGAAACTTGAGGAAACTCATCAGATAAGAATGAAATCGTAAAACGTCTATTGTCTTTCACTTTTTTGTCAACTTTCTGAACCAAATCTCCAGTAATGACAAAAGGTCGTCGATTTCGTTACTCATCGTGAACATGCGGCCATCTTTAAAAGATCTAACCCATTTCCGTAACATTCCTTCACTTATAATGTTGTCCCCATACACTTTACTGATTTGACGATGAATTCCGGCCGATTTAATGCCCGTAAGACTAAGAAAACGAATCACAGCGCGTATTTTACAGTCGGCGGGATTATCGATCAGCGCAGGCATTTTAAATAGTGACAAATAAACGTAAATACGGTTGAATCTTTCAGTAACGATGTCTGTGGCTTGTCAACAAATATAGGTAAACAGCGCGCAAACGTAGAAAACTGCCGCACTTCTTACGGTGGCAGAATTTCAAAACGGCACTTACTTAAAAAATACGCCTCGTACATACGAGGCATATTCCAAAAGTAAGGTACTATATTTTATTAAATCTTAAGTAATTGCAATGAAAAATTAAATTAGCCATTCGAAACTGTACAGTTTAAACTACTTTTTTACACAGTAATCATCTTTTCTAAACAACTTTCTCAGTGGGCGAAAGGAGAGAACATCTTTCTTGAAAAAATTCTCCATAATAATTTGAAAAAGTTTAGTACTGCGTCTTCAACGACATCATCTCAGATGTGTGAGCTTTCGATCAGTTCGTAAAATTGTTTTCATACCATACCATACTGAGATTTTTGTAAGATTGAGTGTTACTTTCTTATTTCTTGAAATCGGTTCCAACGATTTTTTTAAACTTAGTATATTTTTTCGCTACTACATTCCGTTTTATGTGAACCGAGCAGTTTCTCTAATAAATGTTTGAAAATCGATTAACCGGAAGCACTTAAACTGTTAGTTATGATCAACATATCTCAAAAACTAAACATCATATAAAAATGAAAAAATATTTGTTTTCCATCTTTTGCACATGAGACGGTAAGAATTTAATTAAAATCGAAGTGGCGCCTTATTCTGGCAATTTTAAAGTATTTTGCGATTTTAAGGATAGCTTCGGTTCTTATGTCTTTGATACTCCTTTGACGTATTATGCATTACACTTCCAGTTAAGGTACATTTTTTCAACTTACAAAAGACGTATAGCCAGAAATATTATAATCCTGTCCTTGCTTTATAATTTGACCATTTTTACGAAACGTAGATGGGAAATTTTTGCAATTTTGAGCGAGAGCCTCATTGGCGAATAAATTGCGGGAGAATTATTTTGTGAATAAGGAAACAATAAAAAAAATGGTGGACATGAACACAAAACTCGATTCCTTTGAGTGGTTTGGTGAGATTCAAACCTGTCGTTTCACCGATTCGTCCATCTTCGTTATTGCTAATTGATGTTTCTTAATATATTTCAAAAGTGTAAACATTTTTAGTCAATGAACAAGCTGCCGCCTATATTTTAAAGCCTCTTTTGATAGGTTTCATTGGTATATACTAATTTAATATCCTTTTTCGTAAAGACCCACAATACTTTCATTGATGGATGTATTGCTACTGAAACTGAATGTATTTAGAAATTTTTCTTGTAAGTAGTCAGTCATGAGTCGAATTTTATGCAGCCAATTAAAATTGGTATCATTAGTATCGGTAGGCATATTTTCATTATTATTTATAAGAAAAGCTCTACAAAGATTAGGAATCAACCTAACAATTAAATTTCGATGATTCGGAGTACAAAACCGTATAAATCAACGCTCTAATAAATGTCTTCAATTCTTCAAATGTAACACAATCTGGATCACCATGGAATCATCTAAATCAAAATCAACCCAATTCACAGTTTGTCCGTGCTCCAGATGTAGAGTTCGGAAATTTTTAGAATAGTTTTCCAATGCAGCCAATGGAAAGTCATCATCAGCATTATTATCCCCATATTTATGTGAATTGTAGGTTTGTCTATACGACTCTTTCAAAGCATATCGCACATAGTTTGCTAACAAAAATGACTAAAGTTTTATATTTATACTTTTCGATACATTTTCAAAATTTATAAACTCTTGGTGCTAATATAATCGAATAAATGACGAAAAATAATAACCATTTGCTAGTTTATACTTTTAACGTTTACTTAAAAAAATTAATAAATAGCTTACCTGGTAACAAAAAGTTACGCTGTGTGTGAAGATTAAATCGTTTGTTCGGTATTTCTGAATGTGACCTCCTGTGATTGAAATAACAACCACATAGTGTCAAGCATATGCTCAATTTCCATAAGGTTCAATTTTACTTCTAAATATTCACTAGGAGCATCCCTAATACAGGTGGTTGATATACGACTACAGACTCATAAATCGTGTGTAGTTAAGCGTAGACCCTTCTAATAAATAAATTAATTTTAATATCAACACTTACTGTTATATTGATAAAGATTAGCTCCAATGTTGTTAGCCAGGACTACATTACTTTAAATAGTGGTGTGTTGTAAATTCAGAAATCTATTTAGTAACGGCTCATTTGATAACTACTTTTAGACAAGTGAAAAATGTCATTTTAAAAATACTTCCTAGTTTATTTATTTGTCGGGCAATTAGATAAACCAGGGTTATCCTTTAATTTTAATTGATAACTATTGCATACTGGCGAGTTGCGCTCTATTATTTAAAAATTAACCTTCGACCTACATAAATGAGGAAGTTTCGTGACACATCACTAGCAAAATTTATTTCTCTGAAGTTTGAATAATATATGTATATGTATCTCATTTACTACGTTATTTAAGAAGTTAAGCTTTGACTTGATAAATAATAAGCAGTGAGAATAATCTTTTAACATTACAAGCCTTGACACCCTTGTCGCATTATATGTTTTCTTAGAGTCTTCTAAATATTTTACAAGCTTTTAAATTACGTTATGATTTCAAAAATTAAACAATCTCATTAAATTTTATAAAAACATTTCACAAACTGTGTATAACATGTATCCTGTTCAATACAGGGTGTTTAAGATAATATGACATTCCTTTTTGGGAGTGAAACGAGATCATATAGGAACCACAACATGCGTAAAACTAAAAGCAATATGAATACTAAAAGTCCTTTTTTTTGAATAGGGACGAGTCGACCACGAATATGTTTTCAGATATGACATAACGGCCAGTAAGTGCCGATTGCTATATAAACATTTTAAATTTTGAAACAGATGCATAAAGCAAGACTGTAAAATGATACAAGGGATGCTGTTTAAATTTAAATATAGCAACATTGCAGTTCACAGGTCAATTGACGTACAAAATTCGTAAAGTTTGGCATTTCTACTATCAAACAACCGTGAGAGAATACTTTTAAAGTAACCAAAATATGGAAAAAACTTGGATTTAAATTGTAAACATTTTCTAGCAATGATTTTGTTTTATTGTCTTTTGTAAAAAACGAAAAAGGATTAGATCGCTGATCTAACAACTGCTTTTGCTGATGAGGTACCTTCAAGAACAATTGTGGTTAGGCGGTGTCAAGAATTTAAATTTGGTCGTAGTAACCTTAGCGACGAAGTTCGTGAAGTTCAACCAACGACATCAAAAACCGCAGAAAACATCGATGCTGTACGAGAAATAATAAAGGTAGATCGTCATGTAACTTATAAAGAAATTAAGTAATCCTTAGGCATCGACATGAAACAAACAAATCAAATTTTACGTGAGCACTTTTGTGTAAACAATTATGTTCACGATGAAGTCCCTATAATTCGACTGAGGTTCAAAAACGCTCGTGTCAAATGGTGTTGAGAAACACTTGAATGATTCAACTCAGGTACATTAAATTTGGTAAACGACATTGTGAAAGTTGGATATATGTCTATGAATCTAAAACGAAACAACAGTCGACTGTTTGGGCGTTCAAAATGAAACAAACCCAACTAAAATTGTTCGTGCTTATAGTGTTTCTAAACATATGGTCGCTTGTTTTGTACCAAAATTCGTCACTGTAGATACTGAGTGGTATACAACCACCTGTTTGCCACACGTTTTGTCTAAATTACGAAAAAAAAAATAAAAAACGACGAATCATTCTACATCACGACAATAGATATTACAGGAGAATAAGTTTTTAAGTATACTTGATAAACTATTTGGTAAATACTGAAATTAAGATCTGAGATGTTCAGTATAGCGTTACACTGCAAAACTATATGAATCAAATATTTACATTGAAGCAATTTAAATCTGACAAAAAATATGTATAGTGTATTTGTGGATTTGGGAAAGGCTTATGATACGATGAACAATCAGAAGATGTGGTAAGGTTTTGAAGAGCATGATATGAATGCAATGAAATCCTTGAACTAAGAATGCAGTGTACGCGTGGTATGAGTGGATATTTTTATGTAACGGAAGGCATGAGGGAAGGAGCGATGTCTTCATCGCTCTTCAATGTGTATATCAGTAAATGTGCGCGAACTGCGTGCGACAGAAAAATGGTATTGAAGTAGTCGAAATAGAAGCGAGTACTTTGATATATGGTTATGATACATGTGTGTTATCTGAAGGCACCGATGAACGGCAACTGATGGTAAATAGCTTGAAGAAGGTGTGCAGAAGTAGAAAATTTAGAAGGGATATAAATAAAAGGAAAGCATTCGTTTTTAATAGAAAGAATCAACTGAGGACGACTCATTTACGTTTAATAATGAGATAGTGGAGCGGATAAGGGAATTTGGTTATCTTTAGGGTATTTTCGACGGACAATGAAATTTAAGAACGATCAAATGCAGGAAGGAAAGTGATTAATAGTTTGCAGTCAATAAATAAGAATGAATGTGAATAATGTATTGATGCCAACGGTGCTGCATGGGAGCAAGGCATGTAGCAAGGTAAATTCACTGGGAAAACGATTTTTGAGGAGTATGTGTAACACGATATCGAGAGATAAGGTTGCGAATGCTTACGTAAAACAATAGTAAGCGTGTATGCATTCTTAACTGATGTGTACGAGATAACTGCTCTAAAATGGTTAGATCAAATAAATAGAAAATGAATAACAAAGATGACAAACGAGGATGGTACGAAAGGGCGAGGTTGATCAAGATAACGCTAATCGAATGTCGTTGAGAAAATGCCAAGCGAAAGGAAAACAAGTAATAAAACAAACGAGAATATATCAGATACAGCGTATGAAATTCGTAGAAGCTAAAGCAGTATGTAAAGATAGCAAAGAATAGTGAAAAGTAAAGAAAGCAAAAGCTGATGGTAGGATGGGTGATAGAGCATACTAGACTAAACAGGTTAGGATGTGGTGGGTTAGTATTATACTTATAATTTCTTAAGTGGATAAAAAATGCCCATTGCAGTGTATGCTTCGCAAAAAAGTAATTTTGAGCTAATTCTTGGACGATTAGTTCAATACTTTCGTATAGGGTCCGGCAATAAGGCGTCTGTCATTTCTAATTACGATATTATAATATATAGAGATTTGAAATGTTTAAAAATTATTCATGAGAGTGCAACTAATTTCTAAAATGATTTCCAACTATAAAGGATGTTCTAAAAAAGAGTAGTTAAATGTAGTCGTACTTGTAGAAATTCCACTCCCATATTTATTTGTATTTTATACTACCACTGATCGTTCTTGCACTGTAGAAATATTATTATCAGCTAACTACGCGTTTTAGTATCTCCAATTAGAAAATTAGTACGCACACAGCTATGAAGTGTAACAAATGCCACGAGGGCTTTTAATAACTAAAGCTCCAATAATTCCTGTACTAACGCTTCGGAACTAATTTTTTCCTTCGTCAACTATTAAATTGAAATTTGTATCGTCCAAATGACGACCTTACAGTAACCAAGGCGATTAACAAACTCTCTTTGCACATTGTTGATAACTTCTGGAGAGATACGTCCAATTTCTGTACGAAATCTGTCTTTTAAATCTTACAAATTCACTTGTCGCTTACGGTATATCTTAGTTTTTAAGTGTATCCATAAAAAGTAGTCTAGGGGTGTCAAATCTGACGATCTGGCTGTCCATTCAATCGGCCCCCTCCTTGCTATCCAACGATTTGGGAAAATCTCATCTAATTAGGTTCGGACGGGGGCTGCATAATGCAGAGATTCCCCATCCTGATGAAAGAAGAAGTTATTCCTGAGAAGATTAGCTTCGACTGGATTTGGGTACAAAGCTATTAGTGCGGGGATGAGGTTGTCCCGAAGAAAATCTAAATATTTCGCACCGGTTAAATTTTCGTCGAAAAAATAAATCCCTAAAATTCTCCCGTCAATGATACATTCACCTTTTCAGGTCTTTGAGTATGACTTTTCATCATCCAATGAGGATTTTCTGCAGCCCAATAACGAAATTTTTTTATTTATTTACATTATCATTTAAAAGGAAAGTAACTTCATCAGAAAAAATGGCATTATTTACAAAATTATAATCGTTGTAACATAATGTTTGCATTTATTCACAAAAATGATTTCTGCGATTAAAGTGGTCATCAAACAGCACTAGATACATATGTTTAATGAAAACTAAGGAAAACTATCCGACAAATCATAATTCGAAATTATTAGCACTGACAAACCTCAAAACAATTATCTAGTTTCCATGATAACAAACAAGCCGCACAGTTTGAACACTTAATATAGTAATTACTTCCACTTACCCATATAAAATATAGTATAGAGAAAGTATTGTTTTCGTCCAAAATTTTCGATGTCGAAATTTTAGTGGAAATACACGTTATCGGGTCCCCTGAGTCCGAAAATCATGTTATTAAATATTGCTCTCTCTCTCTCTCTGTGTGTGTGCGTGTGTGTGTGCGCGCGCGCGTGCGTGTACGTGTCTGTCTGTGTCTGTGTGTCTGTGTCTTTGTGTGTCTGTGTGACTGTGCGTGTGCGCGTGCACGAGTGCGCGCGTGCGTGCATGGGCGCGCGCATGCGTGCGTGCGTGGGTGCGAGCGTACGTGCGTGCGTGCGTGGGTGTCTATGTCTGTCTGTGTCTGTGTCTGTGTGTCCTTGTGTCCTTGTGTCCTTGAGTCCGTGTGCCCGTGTGTCCGTGTGTTCATATGTCCGTGTGTCCGTGTGTCTCTGTGTGTCCACGGGTCCGTGTGTCCGTGTGGCTATGTGTCTGTATGTGACACGTGTGTCTGTGTGTCTGTATGTCTATGCGTCTGTTGTCTGAGTATCTGTGTGTGTGTCTTTGTGTCTGTGTGTCTGTGTGTCTGTGTGTGACACGTGCGTCTGTGTGTCTGTGTATCTGTGTGTCTGTGTGTCTATATGTCTGTATGTCGTTGTGTATGAGGGTCTGTGTATCTGTGTATGTATGTGTGCCCGTGTATCCGTGTGTCTTTGTGTCTGTGTGTCTGTTTGTCTATGTGTGACACGTGTGTCTGTGTGTGAAACGTGTGTCTGTGTGTGTGCCTGTCTGTGTGTCTGTCGGTGTGTGTCGGTGTGTGTGTGTATGTGTGTGTGTGTGTGTGTGTGTGTGTGCGTGTGTGTGTGTGTGTGTGTGTGCGTGCGTGCGTGCGTGCGCGTGCGCGTTCGTGTGCTTGTGTGTTGGTGTGTGTGTGTTTGAACAAAGTATCTCGAAAACGAAAAGTCGTAGATTACTGAAACTTTTCATTAGAGTTTGTATCTATCCTTGCATGCGACTGAAACAATTTGATTAAAATCCAATAACCGGAAGTGCCATTTTACTCTTTTCATTTTTTGGTTTTTCGCGATTTTCTCGCAATTGGCTCTAACGATTTTTTTTAAACTTATTGTATTTCATATAATTAAGACGGCTTCTCAGAAAAATGGCCATAAAACGAGTAACCAGAAGTACTCTTACCATTAACTGTGAATAAAATAACTATGTAACTCAAAGTCTTAGATAAATGAAAATTTATATTTGAGGTCCTAAGTATGTATACTAAATATACTAAATTAAGAATTTGGTTAAAATGTAATAACCGGAAGTACAACTTTATTTCTATTCTTTTTAGGTATTTGTCGAATTTTTCGTTTTTCGCGATTTTCTCGAAATTGGCTCTAACGATTTTTTTAAAACTTATTTCATTTCTGAGCCATGTAATGACCCTATATATATTTTAGGTTATTTCTCAGAAACATTTCCGTACATTGAGTAACCGGAAGTATCTTCACCGTTAACTCTAAATAAAATAACTATGAACGAAAAAGTTCTAGTTGAATAAAAATTTTAATTTGTGGTCATAACTGCCTTTGTATACAAAATCTAGAATTTGGCCAAAATTTAATAACCGAAAGTTCCACTTTATTTCTGTAATTTTTAGATATATTCCGAATTCTTTGTTTTCACGATTTTCGTGAAATCGGCTTTAACGATTTTTTTAAACTTAATATATTTCTTAGCTATCTAATTTAGTTTTATATTAACCAAGGAGTTTCTATAATAAATTTTTGAAAACCGAGTAACCGGAAGTACTTGGAGTATTAGTTTTGAACAATATATCTCAAAAACAAAACGTTATATGAAAATGAAAAACCTTATCTAAGTTTTTTATCAGTTGTGTATGAGATGGCAACAATTTATTTAAAATCTAATGACCGGAAGTGTTACTTTATTCTAGAGAATTTTAAGTTTTTTGCGATTTTCTCGAAAACGTCTTTAACAATTTTTTTAAAATTTGCTTACAGTTCTTATGTCTTTGATATGATTTTACGTGAACTTAGAGGTTTTGCTGAAAAAATGCGATGAAGTGAGTTATCAGAGAAAATCTCTGGAGTTAAGCAGGGTTTTGTGTGTCCAGTAACTTGGATGGGTGACCGTTAGAACTATCGTTCCCAAAATAAACCTAAATAATATTTTGATCATTTGTGGACATTTGGATATTTGTATATCTATGTAGTAAGTAAGAGAAAGCCGTGTGTTGTCTTACACCAGATTTTTATAATTTAGCATTGTCAATAAATTTTATGATTTTTAAATTTCAATATTATTTTTCTCGAAAATTTTGTTATGTCCCCTATATCAATTTTAACCTTGTACGTAAATAAATACGCTGTTTAAGATTCCCTAATAAAAAATGGTTGTTGTTATTTAAAAGAAAATATCGATGACGTCATAACTTTTTGAAAAATGGTCGAAAATCAAAAAATATATAAAAAAATGGCAAATTATTTTAATCGTTTGACATGTCCGAGCGATTTTTCAAAAAAAGATTTATACAGTATTTATCGAATTTGTGCATTTATGCAGATCCAAAATTAATCAATTCAGCGATGTACATATGTATATCTTGGGTTACTGCTGTTAATAAGTTTTAGGTTCATATAAATTGTGTAGGAAAATAACGTAAAATTATAATTTTTATTGATTTTCTTACCATATCCATCTTTAATCAAAAATTAAAATAAAAATCTAATTATAGATTTTTGCAATAACTATTCTATAGAAGAAAATAAACTACAGAATAATAAGAAAACATTGTTCATTTTTGAAGTTTGATATTTCAAATAAAATATGTTTGATATTAATATATAAAATAACAGCAATTAACTAAATCAATGTGTTTGGATAAGTATGCCATTTATTAACGAATTATTTTAAATAAATTACAAGACATAAAAAATTGAATTTATAACTAAATTTTAAATAATTTATAATTAATGTAAACAAATGTTGTCTTGTTGTCGGCACCTCAAATTTTCAACATGGCTCACGCATTTGAATAGCTTCTTCGATTTATATAGCATATAACGTGTTTAGCTTTATAATATTAGTCCAGTCAATTAGTGATTCTATCTGGAAAGTTTTGGGAATGTACTAATGTAATGTTTTTTAGGATGCTGAATCCGAGTTTTGATCTTCCCACCTAAAGTGTTGCAGGGAAAGGTGCCAAATTTATAAAAAACCGCTGAAAAATACGATTTCTTAAAGTTTCCTACTTTTAACTTCAAAAAGGTGCATTTGCTGAGAAAAACCATTTTGTACAAAAATGGAAGATTTTTTCGTCAGACGAAAGGTACGGCTGCTAGAGCGTTTTAAATTTTATCAACGCTAAGTTTAACACCGTGCGGCTGACTATAATTATAATGGCTGAGTGAGATATAACAAAAAAATGCTTCCATCACAGAATTTGGGTTGTAAATATGCTCGTGTGAATTAATAACATATTTTTAATATATAACTTTTGAATACAAATTTAATAACATTATTTACAGAATAGCTACGAGCTTTGCGTTACATAAGCTTTGCTCGTTTTGTTTTTGAAGGCCTTGGTACATTCTCCTCTCCCTCCTCCGCTTCATTAGTCACCTGAGCATCTGCAATAAAAGATTATCAAAATTGGCAAGCAAACTGTTTATTTATAAAAATATTCTTTGAACATTAGGCAACTTCATATGTGTCAAAAACTGCAATTTATATTAAATGCAAAACACAAAACTTTTGAAATTAAAATATTTACTTAAAATTTCGTTTTGAAAAAATACGGCTCTATAGCGGACTAGATGTTTAAATAGTCTAACGGATGGACTAAACAAAATCTTCATATGGCAATTACTTTCCGGAAAATCCTGTTATATATTTCATTAATCAAAACCTAATATTAATGTCGCTAAGGAAAAATTCTAAAAACTAAATCTACAGCTGGGTTAATAATTTATACAAAAACTAATCACATTCAAAGTTGGAGTGTAGTTTCTATATCTCATATTAAAGGCGAAAACTTGTTGTAAAACATTAACAAGTTTTGAAATTTTTCAGATAATATGACAATCTTTTTTAGGGATGAAAGTAGATCCTATGGACATCCCAATAAGCGTAAAATTAAAAGCAATATGAATACTAAAAATTTCTTTTGTCTAATAATGACGAGTCGACTATGGAAATGCTTTTAAATATACAATTATAATCGAGTAAGTATTTCTTACTAAATAAATATTTCCGTAGTAGAGCAGAATTGTACGTTTTTATTTTAATTTTCGAGGCAGACGCATAAAAACAAGACTGTAAAATGATACACCTTTATAAAAGTCAGTGACCCAATTTACGTCAGTTACTAGGATGCGTTTCGTTGTCTAACCAGTGTTTTAATAATAAAATCAAAATCGCAAATTGTGCCCATCTACACCGCGTTTAACTGATTGGTGCTTTAATGTTAATAAAATTGTTATAAAACGTGTCAAATTGTTTAAAATACATATTTTTATTTTAAGCGTAGGATGATGTCACGCAATTTCAGAAATGAAAATCTATTTTTAGGTGTAAAATTAAAAAATATCAATAAA